>BQNB010001863.1:2705-128898 GCA_026074375.1 Tanacetum coccineum | reverse complement strand
TAATTGTGACAGGATTCAACGTGTCTAGGTCTTAGGATGATGTCCCGCCTATGTCTTAAGAATGATATGCCGCTTCGAGATAAGAAATAATTGCACTAAATAAACAAACCAGCATTTAATCAGATTTAATATGGCTAATACAGTTTTCTATTATTTAGATTGCACCGCTCTTTTATCTTCTGATTGTTTTCTTGCATGTTTATTGTGTTTAGAATTGATTATTGTCACCATAAAACCTGTGCCAGTCTCTTAGGCTGAAAACCCCCATTATCATTAGAAATAGGTTTAACATATATTTAACAAGTAATTAGAATTAACTTAATTAGATTAATTAAAATACTGATAGAATATAAGGTTAACGACCTCGTTAAAGAGTTCGACACCCATTACTTACATGAAAACTTCCACCCGACAGGTTACATGCCCAGTTAAAGTTTGTTCTCTCCACCGGCACCGTTGGTCTCTAAATTTAAATTTAAAACTTGGTAATCAATAATTTGACCCTACACGACAGCACATCAAGTTTTTGGCGCCGTTGTCGGGGAGTGAAAAAGTTTAACCTTTAATTTTATTAGTATTTCTACATTGCTATAGATTATTTATTCTGTTTAGTATTTAATTTGTGTGGTTTAAATTCCAGCATATTGTAATAAATTGCTTCATCTTTCTTTATATTATTTAATTGTTTTCAAAAGTACTCTGCTTTGTAGTTCGTTTCCTTGTTTCTGATTTCCAGCTTAGGTTTATCATGGATGATCCAAACATCACTATGGAAGAATACATCAAACTCGAAGAAGAAAAAGCTCAAAGACATGGTCGAACATTTAATTGGCAAACGGCCACATACGGTAAGATGGAATATTGTGAAGAAGAGGACGATAGCCTTACGAACTTCGAAACTAAATACCCAGCTATAGTCTTTGATGATACATCAAATGCAACACTCTTATGTGAACCCACGATAAGACCTCTTAACGAAAATAAAATTGATTTTAGAATATCATTTGACGAATCCGACGATGAAGATTACATGGTAATTTTTTAACAAAAATTCATTTTCTTATAAAATAATTTATGTCGATAATTTGAAAATGGATTTGGAAAACGAGAATGATAAAGTCAATATGCCTTCATCCCACCAGAGGCTCGATCTGTCTTATTTTTTTTTTTTTCCCCCCCCATACTTATAATAGACTTCTTTAAAGATTTTGAGAATGAATTTCCAGCCATCGCTTATAATGATAATCCAACGTCTAAATTGGATCACCTAATTGAACCTTCTATAAGTTTTTGACATATCGATGAATTTGATTTAAAAAATGAAACATCATTATTCGAATTTGATGAAGAGGAACAAAAGGTTTTATACTTTGATTAAATCTTTTTTTTCAACGCAACTTTTCCTAACAATCTAGAATCAGACAAGGACAATGATGATGATAAAATTGATATAACACAGCTTTCGAGGAGTAATACAATAAACATCGATACTAAAAGATCAAATAAGCTTCTTGAATCAAGTCACGATAGAATTTGAAAATTCTTCAATATAAGAAATTTTATCATGGAATTAAATATTATTGTGACTTGGAATTGGCGTAATAACTGGATGCCATTAAACCCTGTTAAGAATTTATATGTGCCATTTGGCATCCCGTTCGACCCCAAGCGGTATTATAAGGATGGTGTTTACATTAAGAATATTGCGGAGGCCAAGGTATGTTTTTCTCTACTTTGTTAAATATTTAAAATTTGGTCTCCAAAAATGAATACGGCGTATCATGGCAATGCCTATACTCCGTATCAACTGTTTTTAACTTTGATTGACTAAGTCAACAATATTGCCCAATAAGTCAACAATATTGCCCAATACGCCGTATTGGACAATTCCCTATAGGGCGTATCAAGCGTGGGTATAAAAACCCAGCTTATACGCCGAATACCTTTTCACACATACTTTTTACTCTCATTCAAACAAATTAACCGCACCTTATTAATCCCAAAAAGATCAATCCTTCGATTTTGTGTTTCTCAACTTCTTAATTATGAGATATGGCACCTTTACCATCTAGGGATCAGAGACACCCATGGCTCAGGTACCAGGTTGAGGGATACACCGAGGACATAGTGCACAACTATAAGCAGAGGCATGAGATGATATGGGGCAGGTCGGTTAACCGGGTACACATTTTGGATTTTACCGGGTTGACCTAGGGGATGAGGCAGACTCTAGATGATCGATTGAGGATGGTTTATATTGGAGATGAGGGGCATGAGTTATTTACTAATCATGCATGGAGGAGACTATTTGAGATCAGGACACCGCTAGTTCGGGAGTTTATTTTAGAGTTTTTTAGTACTTGTAGGATGAGCGACACGGAGATGGGTTTAGATATTGCTGACACTTTGTGTTTTCAGTTGGGTGGAGTTAGGCGGAGGATGACTTAGAGGTGGTTCATTTTGGCGTTGGGTTTACATAGGCTGGGTAGTGAGAGAGTGATCCCTGACAAGGGGGATCTTAGGGATTATTGGATAGAGATCTTGTCTTTCAGGGCCGGCTTCCTCTTATGTTTTTATCCAAGACCCTGTGAGGAGATTATGCCACATGATGATATCTTACAGTATTTATGGCAGGGGGCAGGCACCTGAGAAGGTGACCAGTGTCGATCTTTTCTACCTTAGGAGCATGGACCGGGGGACTGCTAACGTCCCATATCTATTGGCGCAATACCTATTTAGGCATGCTGAGGGGAGGAAGAGTGGAGCTAGGCTGTCTGAGGGTCACTTCATTGGGTGTCTTGCAGCTCATTTTGGACTGGTTAGTGATCAGGGATTGAGAGGTTTGTCAGTGGTTACCCATGAGCTCTCGTTGATTGATTTGCATGAGCTTAGAAGGCTCAAAATCTATGTGAGGGTTGGTGATACACGGGCTTGGGTAGCACCGGGACCAGAAAGGCAGCCGGATGCTGCGGCTGGTGCCCCTGGAGCCGCTGAGGATGCTACTGCAGTTGATAAGGGTGCTCAGGCTGATCCAGCACCAGTGCAGGCACCTCAGCCACCGCCATATTCCCCCAGGACTATGCAGCAGAGGATTTACAGGCTCGAGGAGGAGGTACAGGAGCTATGACGGAGCATTGTGGGGCTGCAAGGAGATGTTGACAGATCGATCACTGATCAGGGTAGGTTCACCACCTGGATGGTCAGTTGCATGACTCAGCTGATGGATGCTAGCGGTCGCACCTACCAGGCCTTTGATAGCACTCTCGTAGGCAGCTCGCAGTTGCCCTACCAGAGACGTACCAGATGTAGGACCGACGACGCCAGCACCTCAGCCCGACAGCAGCCAGATCCATGATTTCTCTTCCCCTCACTTTTGATCTTATGCACATTTACATTATTCATATCATGATGTATTTAAATCTTGTTATCTTTTGTTATATATTATGATGTGATGATTTTGGTTTGCTTGTGTGTAATAGAATCAAGCCTGGTAGTAAGTTCAGCAACATAGCTCATTGATTGATTACAGGGTCGAGATTCCAAAAACCTTTGTGTGAAAGAAAAAAAAGTGTTGAAATGAGAGAAGAAACTGACAAAGAGAAGGAAAAAGTCTAACATAAAGACTGACTGAAAGAAAAGTGCTTACCAGGAAACAACCCGGTTATTTTTGATTGTTTGAATCGTAATTTTAATTGTTTGATTGAGTCTGTCTTCCCAAGCACTCAATACGCCATATTGAACCTCTATGGATACGCCGTATTGAACCTGTCTAGACGTTATCAGTCATTAATTTCCGCATTTAAATTCTGCAAAACTCTAAAATATTTGTTTTACAGGATGCAACACGGCGTATTCTTGGGTTTGGGATACGGTGTATTGACTACATGTTCAATGGTTTAATTGTTTACCTGCATTGTACATTGTATATAAAAGAGTATAGGAATTGCACTTTTGTATTCTAAAGTTTTATGCAGGACCTTGCTGTAAAGAAATCGACGATATGGTATACTCTGAAAAAGACGTGTGTTGAACTCATACGAGCATTCTGACGCTCGACAACACTCTTTTGCTCAAACTCAAATTATGAATCATCACGAGCAAACATATCAGGGGATTCTCTGCGTTCTAAATTCTATTTCCATTTTTTTACTTGTTTTATCTATACAACGAGGACGTTGTATAATTTAAGTGAGGGGATGGAGAATTAGAACGCCTATTTGTCCTTTCTTTTACAAAAATATGCTATATGCTTAAATTATGCCAAATTTAAAATTTTTTCTAGCATAACTTTTGTAAAATTTACTAGTTACATGACCTCGCGGATTATAACCCTTAATACTAAATTGTGAGAATTAAGCCTATTTCGTTTCTAAAACATTAGCTAAAAATTTCTCCACAAAAAATTATGAGTGTGCCGGTGATGTAGTCGACTTTAGAACTTGGCTTGATATATCACTCGAGACCACAACGATGAGTACTACAGACTTAGATGGAGTAACATGTTTAACTAGGTAATTTAGGGAATACACCAAAAAGTCTAAATGTTGTAAAATTAACTTACTACACTGGTTAGTTAAACATGTGTAACCCTTTGCTTACTCTCATTATAAGAGTAAGATCCCCTAAAAAACTTGTTGAGCCATTCCTGTCTTTTTCACACCAAATGTCTATTTCGTTACACCTTTAACCTTAGCCTACCTGTTAGATTAAGTGTAGGATTAGGTAGGATATTGGAAATCATAACACAATGGAAGATTTTTTAGGATAAGATAAATTGACCCTACACGACAACACATCAGGCACTTGTTAAGCGTGATATGCTTACCAAACCTGACAAACTGGAACCCAGATCTATTAAGTGTATCTTTGTAGGATACTCAAAGGAAACAATGGGTTATTCTTTCTACTGCCCACCTGGGAACAAAGTATTTGTTGCTCGGAATGCTAAATTCTTTGAGAATAGTCTTATAACTCAAGAAGCAAGTGGGAGTGTAGGATATTAGAAACCATAACACAATGAAAGATAGATGGGTTAGCCGAATCTAGAGAGAGAAAGTGAGTGAGAAAGCTTTCTAGTAAGAGAAAATGCGACTTGTATAATAAAATGACTAACCACCTCTTCCATGGCATGGGAGAGGCTTATATAGTGTCTTACAAACCGGCCCATAGGCTAATTACCTGGCCAAATATCAAATGTCATACGATTAACTATTAACTACGAGCTATAATAAACGATAAAATACACGGGGTGACCGAGTCTTTTTCTAATAACTAACAATCTCCCTATAAGGGAGGTCACCCTAGAAAATACTAACTTAAGGCTCAACAATCTTCTGATTGATCTTGTGTTCAGCTCGTAGTATTTGATTCTTCACGTGATATCTTGTACTTTGATGTAGTGGTCTTTGTCTTGTGGCTTGTGTTTGTACATGATATGTGATCTTGAGCTTTCTTAAGATCATTAGCCAAATCTAATCTCTGATCATCATCATGTGATCTTTCGCCGTCTTGGGGTCTTGTGTCTTGCGGACCGACATGCTCATACCTTTCTTGATCTTGAAAACTTGAATAAGTTGTTCTTGAAGTTCTTTAACTTTAATACTTGGCCACTTCAAGAGAGACGTGTGATATCAGAGTTGCGGAAGCTTAGAAAACATATACTTGAGCTTTCATGATTTCTTTGAATGTGTTGGTCAAGTATGAGCATGCGTTAATGAATTTGTCTCTGCCAGAACTGGATGACACCATCTCCATCTTTATATGAACCTGTAATAAACAGTTAGTAATAAAGAGAAAAATTGGTTTGGAAATTAGTCGATGTGTTACTTAGTAAAAGTGTTTTTGTAACACATCGAGAGTTTTAAGCTTTTGTCAAAGTTCATTAACCGTCAATTCATATACTGGAACAAGTTTGATTCTTGTAGAATCGCACCATCTTTTCTTTCTAGTTGACACAACTTTGATCCATTTAGGATTTCACAAGTTACCTACCAAGAGCTTGTTTGATGTTGGCTCTAGCAGGACTTCCATCTTCACTGTGATACTTAGGTATCACTCGGATGTTCTGGCAATACCACAAGGATAATGCGTAGGACTCTTATGATAAGCCTTGTTTTTACATTGTGTAAAGAACAAGTAAAATGGAATAGTATCCTAATGAGATTAATTGATGATCTCTTGGCTCTAGACTCAATTGTGCGTTTTGGTTTTAGTGATCGAAAGCTGGAGCGGACTGCCACCTTTTCAATATCAACTAACTCAGAGTAAGAAAGTCAATAGATAACGTGTTTAGTCTCTGTGAGAAGTGAAACAGAAATCTTTTGAGAGATTCTCAGTGGCTAGGGAGGGTTGTGCATTGCATCACTGGTCTATGATGGTTTTCTTCAATGTCAGCAATCATCATTGTGATTCTGACAGTAGATGTATTGACCCGGTTTCTGCCTAGGTGTATAGAGGGCTTCTTTCTTTTCACCCTTTATCCTTATAATTGTTTTTCATTCTTCAACCCCTTCAGTGCTTACCGAGACTTCATGACTAGTACTTTGTTGGGTTTGTTCCAGTACTAGCTCCATCTCAGTCGGCACTATTCCCTTATTCTTACTTTTACTCCTTTTTTATGTTATACCTAAGGACTTTTACACTAACTAGTGGATTGTCCCTGGGTAGATCCCTCCGGTTCTGACTGGATCATGAGAACTAATACCTAACCTTACCAACCTTATAACTCCGATAAAATTAAATACATAGTCGATCTTTTTGGTACAGTTCACCTTGCCATAAAACCAATTGAAAAACTCAATCAGGTACTTGTGATATAAATATCAAAGATTTTAGTACCTCGATTGTTTTTGAATTTTCAGAAATGCTCCCTCTCAACATGTGCATCAATTAAACGAAAGTGGTTAGAACAAGGAGGGTGGAGTATACATATGAGTCCACAAAGTTACATTTTTATCAGTTTTCATATTTAAATCACATTTTCTCCCCTTATCAAAAATTTTAAACCCTTTGATATTTTGGATATCAATTGATTCAAATATGTTAGAAAACTAGGAGAAAAGTGTGTTGATTATTCACAAGCTGAATGGGGAACATATTAATGCTCCCCCTTAATCTATGAGGGTACGTATGAGTAACAAGTATAAAACACTTAGAAAGATTTTGAGTTTAACGAAAAACTCTTGAAAAACTTTATACTTGTCACTGAAGATACACTACATACTTATAATAATGTACAAGATATATTATACACAATAAGATGATATTGACCTAAGTATCAGAAGGATGAAATCATTCAGTTCTTTGGATAAGTCTATAGTCAACATCTCTTAGCCTTCCACCAACAAAGCTTTCGAGACTCCTTAAAATTCTCCTAATCTTGAGTCTTCTCTCAATCACCTCCATAAAATCCTTACTCCTCCTTCTATCGTCCTCAAACCAAATTCGTGTTTTCATGCCCGGATTGTACTTGAACAGCTTGAAGTCTTTAACCATGTGATCCAGCTTATCCAGAATTCTATTCAACGTGCCATCACTAAACTTGTGCACCTCAGTCTCTCACATCATCTTCTTCTGGTCATTTTTGTTTCTGTAGATTACCGCCCTCGGCTTGCTGACTATGGTGTAATCTTCTTTGAACAAAAAGTTAGATGCATCCCAATCTGATTGAGTAAGATTGAGTTTTGTTTGATAACTTTCAATCCTGAGCGGCAGATCTTCCATACGTTTTCTAATGACGATGTTCCTTATCCACAGGTTAACTACGTTGAAGATATGAACTTTGTCGGCACCAAATAAATGATTGAGGTGACCTTGAAGATGAAGTAGGTACATATCTTCAAAATCATTTGGAAGCAGATTTTTGAAGTCAGCCTCTTAGATCTTGTATTCCTTGTAATCAGCTCTATGAAGAACAATAACAATCTCTTTTAAGAAGGTATACACGTATCTTTCATAAGTCTTGAGACTGACTACACTGAGAATCCGCATGTGAGATCTGATTGTACTGCGATCAGAGGGGGCACTATGTCTTGTGATGCATAATTCTTTGCGCTTAAACCACCAGTGGGAGATACCGTAAGCAGCACTAATATCATGCTCACGTTCACTCTCAATCCATAGTGACGGTACTAATTCTTCAAGCCTAAAATATGGATAGTTGGTTGCCTTCAGCTTGGATATAGATAGAGCACTTCTCCTTTCTTTGTTGCCTGACACAAAGTAATCCAGATCCTTATTGAAGAAGAATTAGGATTGAATTGTTACTTGACCTGATGGACCTCTGAGAGGCAATGGTTTGCTCATGTCAGGTACGATTTGATGACCTTCAGGATTAACCAAATCAACTTGATCGGGAAGCAGCAAGTGACACTCTGCCATCAGAAACTGAAGAGAAATGTTATTGTCGTGAAATGGTCAGGCTACCTTGAAAGATGGGCCTTCTAAGTCTGCTTTGCTCAATTTCTTTATTCTAATCCGTTTGCAGAACCATTTGATGAATGAGCTCATATCGCCAGTCTGTCATGGTAGCTTGTATTCATCTGGATCTTGATATGAGCTAGCAAGTGTATTGGCCCAATTGTTCTCAGTTTCTTGTAAATCATTCGGAGGAATGACCCAGTCTGGTTCTGGAGTTGCTGGTTTGTCTTCCTCTAGAATAGGCTTCAACCAATCTGGTCTGGTCTTGATCTTGGGAAGATGTGCAGAATTGGTGTCCTCTGAATCTAAGACATTCGCGACATCTGGTATAGGCACATCTTCAACTGGTTGTTCAGAGAGAGGAGCGGACTTCTGTTTGGAGGAGCTGGAAGGAGCTTCTCAAGTATCAAAAGTTTTCCAGGCCAAAGATTGAGGAGCTGGAGGTTGTGTTGAGCCTGACGCGTCAGAGTCATGTATTTTCTTCTTATTGAGATTTGAATCAGGTGAAGGAGGAGGAGGGTCTTGATCATCACGGCGTCTCTTGCGTAACTTGTCCTTTTCAGCCAGGAATTCATCTCTGTCCGTCCGTTTCATAGACGCCTCAAGAGCTTCATAGAGAGCAACATGTTCAGGAAGTGATTTGTATGTACCACTCTCAAACATCCGTTGGTGAAGAATTTCTTTCATATCAGCTTCAGGCAGTTCTCTGAAGCGATCTCTGAGTGGAGCTTGAAGAGCTACGTGTACAACCTCCTTTACAACTTCATTGACTGTTTGATTGATCTTGTGAGGCAGATCCCGAAGTTCTAAAGTGAAAACCCTAGATCTAAGATTATGAGTCGTGTTATCAAAAGTGTTGCTCTTCTACTCAAAATCAGAGAATTTCTCTTCAAGTGTTGTAACACGTGTAGCTAACTCTGAATCTGTTGAGCTTTGTTGTTGTGGAGGAGGTGAAAGTGGAAGGGTTGTTGTTGTTGTCGTTGTTGTAGCTGTAAAGATTGGTGCTTGAGTGGTAGAGGGTACAGGTTTAGGAGGTGAGAGACCAATCATAGATGTAGATAGTGGAGGAACTATGTAAGACGCTTGATAAATTAGAACAGTGACCATGGAGACCACTTTTGCTTCCACATTGAGTTTTCCCGATTCATCTTTAGTGGATTTGTCATTTAAGAACTGATCCCCAATAGTATATGCATCATCCAGATTCTTCATTGAAGAGAGAGTCCCGGATGAACTTAGTAGATCCTTTAAGATGACATGTTCATCAGTTGGAAATTTCAAGCTTTCATGAACGTTGGGGTACACATTAGCTATGAATTCATCATGTGTAGGCTTAGGGTTTGGTCAAGCAAGAGCCACACGGCTTTCTCCAGGGTCTGGTCTAGCCTGGTCTTCGTTCATGAATACCTGCTCTAGAGGAGGTCGAGACTCAGGAGTTTTACCAGGGTCTGATCCAGCCTGACCTTGATCAAGTTCGGTAGTCTTTTCCTCTAGATTCACTTGGTTATCCACATCTCCTCCTTATTCTTCACCAATCTACAGTATCTCAGTATCACCTCCACTGTTTGTCTTGTCTGTATCAGCACTTGTTTCAGCATCCGCAGGAGACGGAGAATCACGAACTATATTTGCAGATGTGTCATCTTGTGGTTGTGCAAAGGGTCCAATTGATGCCTCTTCAGTAGCTGGAGTCCGCCTCTGGAATATAAATTGGTCCGTGGTACTTCTCCTTTTTGGCGTGTGCAGAGCTAACAGTGATTGTGCAGATTGTTGTTCAGTTGCAATTGCTTTTCCCTTGCCTTCGACCACAGGTAGTGGTCGGGTGGCCTCAGCTACAGGTTCTCGAATAGCCACACCGCCCACATTTGCTTGACTCTGTGCATGAAATGATTCTAGACTCATCTGAATAGCTCGTTCGACATCATATTCTTCCCCTTCACATTGATGTTAGGGTTTAGGTTCAGGTTCAGGTTGAGTTGGTTCATCTTCATCAATGAGTTGGAGAGAACTCTTTCCTTTACGAATTTTCTGCACTTTACCTATTTTTGAATGCTTCGCAAGAGAAGGCTTTGCTGGTTTTACCTGTGTTGCCTTAGTTTTTGGTGCAGGTGCTGGTTTGCTTGACTTCTCTTTAACAGGCTTTGGCTTGAGTTGCTTAGCAGTTGAAGGTTTCTTCTTTCCTCCCTTTTTGGCTGCAATTTTCTGATCATGCTTTGCAACCATTTCCAAGTAAGCATTGTAGTAAGGTGCGTTCCTGATATTGTTCGTGATCAACTCGTTGGGAATTGGCATTCCAAAGACTTCATCGTCTTCACCTTTAGGGACGAGCTTGAGATTTCCAAGACGGAGATCTTCTTCAGCAAGGTGTAACGGAGACTCGGATCTTTAATGCATATTGTGTTTTCTTCCCAAATGACAGATAATTAGCTTTGTGAACCGATAATAAAGAATAACGCGAGGCTTGTCTTTCCTGCCCTTCTTAGTAGGACTGCCCATATTGGCCTTATCAGTAAGAAAAGTCTGAATAGCTTGTACAAATTCTTCCTACATGAGTTCAACATAGTCAGCATTTGTACTTGTAATTATACCCCAAAGCATCTGAAGAACTGGGTATCTGGGCCTATCATACCCAGAAGTCTTGCGTGTGAGACATTGGTTGATCATTGACAATATTGCTCTCTAGGGCTGATACAGGTTATTCACCGCCATTCTTGACACAAAGTGAATTTCCTCTGTATACCCCAACTCATTCACAAAGTCCATGATTGCATCACCCGACGAAGGTGACACAAATTGGTGAGCTTGATTAATGGGTGTTATCTCTAAAGCTTCCCTCAGAAGATTAGCATCCAATACGAATCGGGTTTCATCCAACTGAAAACTATAAGCTCCAGTCTTTATCTCATATGTAAGTGTGTTCCAAAATTATTGAATGTAGATAGTTGGAACAGAAGCTGAGGCAGTGAATGCTCTAAAGAAATTTGTGTTTTGCAGAATATCCACAGAGATCTAAAAGATTGGATTCTTTTTCTTCTTTTGAAGATCCAAGACAAAGTTGCTCTTTCCAATAGACACCCATGCCACAAATGAAAGTATCTAATCATCAGATCTTGTGGGAGCAGGAGCGGGAAAATTCTCATTAGCCATGTTGTCTGCACAAAGATATCAACAAAGATAGGCAGACATAACATATAGTTGACGTTAGATGAGGACATTAGTCATGATGATTGATAAGCTTCGATTGATTACTGTGAGATTAAGTCAACTTTGGTCAAAGATATCAGATGAACACTTACCAGTTAACAAGTCCTTGATGGGAGTTAACTAGGTAATTGTGCCTTTGGGTTAGGCCGTGAGAGGGTATTGGGACTAATGGGTCAAAACTTTGAAAATCTGGCCTAAACCGCTACCCTCTAGACACCAAACCGCTGCGAGGTGGAATGTGCAAACCGCTATGAAGTGAAACACCAAACCGCTACCAAGAAATGAAATTAGTAGAGGTTTGTTTCCCAAATCACTATGAGAAATTGTCTTCAAAAACCTGTAAACCATTGCGGATCAAACCGCTACAATTAACAAATCTCTACTAGTAAACTGCTACACTAGAAGACAAACCGCTACTGACAAACCTCTGCCTAATAAGACAAACCGCTGTTAGAAATGACAAACCGCTAGCACAGTGTACGACCCTGACAAATCGCCAGAACAATGTACTATGCTGACAAACCTCTAGAACAGTACACCAAACCGCTACGAATAACAAAACACGGTATACCACACCGCTGCAAAGAAATACGAACTTTTACACCTTACAACACCTAAAAATCACCCTTTTAAACATTTTGACTTGGATTCTTTTGCACAAATAAGTACTAGAAGGCTATAGCAACTACAAAAATATGAACTTTAACACAAGAAACATGAAAATCAAAGAAACTCAAGAACAAGAGCTAAAGCCTTCTAAAACTCAACTTTTGATCTAAACCAAGTACTAAAACACACACACAAACGATCTAATCATCCCATGAGCTCTGATACCAATTGTAGGATATTGGAAATCATAACACAATGGAAGATAGATGGGTTAGCCGAATCTAGAGAGAGAAAGTGGGAAAGAAAAACTTTATAGTTAGAGAAAATGTGACTTATATAATGAAATGACTAACCACATCTTCCATGGCATGGAAGAGGCTTATATAGTGTCTTACAAACTGGCCCATTGGCCTTGGCATGGGCTTACACGTTGGGTTTAATTACCCAGCCTAATACCGAATGTCATACGATTAACTGTTGACTACGAGCTACAATAAACGGTAAAATACACGGGGTGACCGAGTCTTTTTCTAATAACTAACAGAAACCTCTATACAAATTATATTACTCCGTAGTATTATATAAAAATCAAATAAGTAACTTGTTTTAAAATCTGAATATAAAACCATTATTTCAAAATTTGATGAACATACGAAGAGGTGTTTGACATCGCATTTTAAAAGTATATATTTGATTATTGCGTCTTTTATTCACAAAACACATCTAGAGCTTACATATCATGAAACTAATCCTAGTTATCTAGTTATATAAAGGTCAGCTAATACGCTTTGGATAATCATCAGTTTAAGAGTACTTACATAAAAACTTCAACTATTTCCCTATTTGGGATCATTTTACATCTAAACTCTAAACTCTAAAGCACATCCAAACACTATCGCCAACGACACATTTTGTAACACCTAATTCTTCCATATCATAATCACTTGGAATTCCTAAACCCTTCAAATGTTTCGACACCCACTAAAAAGCATACAACTTTTCATATTTTTAGGCACTTAATCTTTATATAACCAAAAGGGTATCTAAATTTGGTTTCATATAACAATAAACAAACACAAAATAACATTAATCTAGCACCAAAAATGTAACAAATTTATATAAAAAGTTAACAGAAAACAAACCTCTACAAGAAGGCGCCTAAAACCCATTTCGTTTTGAGATAAATCTTGGTTAAATTTCGCTTCTTTTTAGTAGATTCCGAAACAAAAGTTTGATGATTAATTTGTGTTGTGTTTTGTTCAGAGAAGATGAAAGACGACTATGTGTTCATTTTTAGATCCACGGGCCAAAAAGTCTAATATTATGGCCCACTTGTGGTCTCTAAAGTCTAAATATTTATTTGGGCATTCGTTTGAAACCCCTATACAAATTATATTATTGATGTGTCATTGTGTGTAGGTATATTTTATGTATCAAGTTTTACTATCTATATTTTTCTGACTTTACCTAAAACAACACTAACGGGCAGTGTACCCGATCAGTTGTAGCTTCATTGGTAAGTAAAGTGTCGATCACTAAGAGCGAGAACTTAATTCTTACATCTATCAGTATTTTAGTTATCTAAGTTAGTTCTAAGTTATTCTATTCTATGTTAAACCTACGCTAAACCTAAGTTAATCCTTGGATAAAAGGTGGGGGGGTTCAGTCTGAGTGACTGGCACAGTTTGTTGGTGACTTAAACCTACTAACGTTACTCTAACACACAAGAGAGCAAATAGTCAGAAGATAGAGGAGCGGTACAAGCCTATGATAAAGAAACTATATTGACCATGATTAATCCGATAAAACAGAGGTTTGTTTATTAGTGCAATGATTGTCTTATTGTTGTCCGATATATCATTCCTAGATTTAGGCGGTTCTTCTTCCTAAAACCTAGACATGCTAATTCTGTCACAGTTAGACACATCCGCATAAAGCAGTCACGGTTGGTTATAATCTATCTTAGGAGTTCAATAATGGTGATCTTACTGACTCCTAGCTAACGGAGACTTTATTTGATGTCATCAAATAAATAATGCTATAAAAATGACGTTATTTGATGTCATCAAATATTCCTCCACTTGAATCCTACTTGTCCTCAAGTAGAATTTAGAAAGCTTTGTAAAATGTATCCCAACCTAAGTTTAGGATTTTTCCGTTAAGCATTTTTCTTGTTAGATTACTAGCACACAACCAAAAACCTCATGAAATAGGAAAATAAAAACACTCAAATCACTAAACTAATCTATGTGGTAACATGTAACTAATTTGCTCAATTGCTCGGTCGTGACGAGTATTCTATCATAGGCTTGGCTAGGATATACATCTCTATCACTAAAGCTAAGGAGTAACAATTCTAAAAAGGTAAATTGGGTTTAAAGGTTTAAAGGGTTTGATCACTTCTTTCTAATCTCTGTCGATACCAATATTCCAGAAAGGCGACAAAGACCACACATACACATCCGTAATGACGGAATAGACACATGTGACTGCACACTCCTAACTCGAATAAGCTAAAGTATAAGACTAATAGTTTTTCACTAAAAGTCGTAAACCAGCAAGGGCAACAAACCACATATACACATCCATAACGATGGAATAGACATACATGATTGCAATAAATTCCCCCACTCGAGTAAAACCAAGGGTTAGGACAAAGAGTAATACAAGGTATGGATCTTCTAATCTTTTCACAAATAGCGCTACACCAACAAGGCGAACAACACCACACATACATGGTCGTAATGACGGAATAGACATGTGTGATCGCTCACATCCTCATTCGAATAAGGACAAAGGTTAGGAATTAGGAAAGGGAAATAATTGTTGTTAAATAAAATCAAGCAAATAGATATAGTCCTAGGCATATGTAGCTAGTTTACTTCGCCGGACCATCCCTTGATATTGCTTTAAATTGTAGTCTAACTCTCGTTGTTAACAAGAAAACTATCAACGCTTTTGAAGACACGAATCAGACTCAAAGAATATCATGATCAATAGATCAATGAAAATAACCTAAGTTAGCGTTCCCATAACGGTCAACTCCCAATCATCCCAATTACAACTAGTGGTAACTTTTGCCACTTTATACATACTTTTGCATAGTTGGTTTATATTACGTACCAACTCTAATACAACAATACTCCACAAACATCTTTTTTTTCTAATTTTTCCGATTTTTTTGCACACTAAGAACTGAAGAATAAAAATAATGTGTAGAATTTCACCAATCTTCATGGCTACGATTAATCTTGAATCAATAATAGTCTCACGAAATCCCATAATAACGAAGTAGTAAAAATACATGAGCGAACTACTACTTTTACAATCCTGTTGCATTGTGCAATTTCTCGACCTAACCAGAGATAGAAAATCACCATTGCGTTGTGTAATTTCCCGACCATACCGTAGGTGGAAAAGATAGACTCAAGACACAGGAAATACAATACTTTACACAAAAGTAACTTGCGATTGATTAAGGACTAATCTAATAGGGTAGGCTAAGGTGTAAAGGTATAACGAAACATTTAGGGTTAAATCCTAAAGGAATGGCTTTATGGGATTTTCTAGGGATATATTACTCTTAAAATGAAAGTAAACAAAGGGTTTATACGGGGGTTAACTAACTGGAGTAGATTGTTAATAAACATGTATAGGATTTTGGTGTAATCTAGAAATTTATCGTTTTTAGAAAAGTCACTTCATCTATTAAAAATAGTGCTTATTATTGTGGTCTCGAAGTATATTTACCAAGCCAGTTCTAAAGTTTTCTTTAGTCAACGGAACACTTCATATTTTTATGGGAATTTGGGTTGATATTTGGAAGAGGATAAGGCTGAATCCTCACAATACTAATATGGGTATTGTATGCTGGGTTATGTAACTAGTAATTTCCATTAGATGCTGAATTTTTGTTTAATGTAAGCTTTTATTTAAAGCATTTTTATGTCAAAATAGGACAAGTAGCGTTCTAATTCTATCCTCATTTTAAGTTATAAACGTCACTCGTTGTATAGATATAACATTAAAACGGGAATAGTAAAACGAATTTGAACGTGAATACTCCCTTGTTGTTTTGCTCGGTAGATTCTCCATGTTTGATTTTTTGCATGAAAGAATTCAGATTGTAAATACTTTACAAGCATTGTTCGATTTTTTTTCCATTGAGGTCCTGTTGCAAAATTTGGTTTCATATAACAATAAACAAACACAAAATAACATTAATCTAGCACCAAAAATGTAACAAATTTATATAAAAAGTTAACATAAAACAAACCTCTACAAGAAGGCGCCTAAAACCTATTTCGTATTGAGATAAATCTTGGTTAAATTTCGCTTCTTTTTAGTAGATTCTGAAACAAAAGTTTAATGATTAATTTGTGTTGTGTTTTGTTCAGAGAAGATGAAAGACGACTATGTGTTCATTTTTAGATCCATGGGCCTAAAAGTCTAATATTATGGCCCACTTGTGGTCTTTAAAGTCTAAATATTTATTTAGGCTTTCGTTTGAAACCTCTATACAAATTATATTACTGATGTGTCGTTGTGTGTAGGTATATTTTATGTATCAAGTTTTACTATTTATATTTTTCTGACTTTACCTAAAACAACACTAACGGGCAGTGTACCCGATCAGTTGTAGCTTCGTTGGTAAGTAAGGTGTCGATCACTAAGAGGGAGAACTTAATTCTTACATCTATCAGTATTTTAGGTATCTAAGTTAGTTCTAAGTTATTCTATTCTATGTTAAACCTATGCTAAACCGAAGTTAATCTTAATTCTAATGGATAAGGGGGGGGGGTTCAGTCTGAGAGACTGGCACGGTTTGTTGGTGACTTAAACCTACTAACGTTACTCTAACACACAAGGGAGCAAATAGTCAGAAGATAGAGGAGCGATACAAGCCTATGATAAGGAAAATATATTAACCATGATTAATCCGATAAAACAGAGGTTTGTTTATTAGTGCAATGACTATCTTATTGTTGTCCGATATATCATTCCTAGATTTAGGCGGTTCTTCTTCCTAAAACCTAGACATGTTAATTCTGTCACAATTAGACACATCCACATAAAGCAGTCGCGGTTGGTTATAATCTATCTTAGGAGTTCAATAATGGTGATCTTACTGGCTCCTAGCTAACGAAGACTTTACTAACTTATTGCTTAACGGCTCTTTATATACTAGTAGTCCACTTGTCCAAATCTTTACTCAAGGAATCAGAACGTTATTTGTTAATCCTAGGTCACCTGCTAGTCTAATTTGTTCACTAAACCAAGAGCAAAGACAACATGTTATTTGTGATCCTATTCTTCTAGATATATAAATTGCAGATATGGAGAGCTATCCCGGCATCTAGCTAACTCTCTATTTATATTCCTAGACCCAGTTAAATGATAAGTTGCATACTTAAGCACATAAGCGAGTATAAATTGATAAACATAAGACAACATACAACAAATAAGAGGCAATCGACATAAACAAAACCAAACATTAAACTTTCATAAACATGGCTAATACCTAAAGGTATTAGCTGATAACCATTATAATGAATACAGATACAAATGTCATAGACGAACAATTAAAGTAAACTAACTGAGTTAACAAATGATACCAAACACCGAACGCATATATATAGAGTATAAGATAATTACACGGTGTTTCCTTTGTGATTTAAGAGCTTTGCTTGACCTTTATGCTCTTCTTGGATTCTTAGATTCGTCTTTTGTGATTAGGGTTTCGTCAATATGGTTAAGCACACCCTAAAAACGAGTTTAGGGTTTTGTATTTATAGCTGCTGGACTTAAGTCGATACGCCATATCCGTTAAGGTTGATACTGCGTATTGGAGTTTCTTTAGAGTAGGGACCACGTTTGTAACCATCCAGAATGTTCTTCGAGTATATCTTCGTGCATACGGCGTATAAGGCATCCTGGATACGGCGTATAGGTGATTATGTCTTCGTGGTTTCTTGTGAAGTGCAGGCGCAGTTACGCCGTATCTTCTTGATGGATACAGCGTATTGAATGTCAGATCAGTAGATTTCTTGATTTCTTCGTTTAAGCTCCAAAATGCGCGCCTTTTAGCTAATCTTCACAAAATTGTTCCATAATTACTACAAACAACTAATATAACAGATTAAGTACCAATTCATGCAATAATTATATCAAAGTGACGTTATCATGGAAAAAATGATGCTATAAAAGTGACGTTATTTGATGTCATCAAATATTCCCCCATTTGAATCCTACTTGTCCTCATGTAGACTTTAGAAAGCTTTTGTAAAATGTATCCCAACCTAAGTTTAGGATTTTTCTGTTAAGCATTTTTCTTGTTAGATTACTAGCACACAACCAAAAACCTCATAAAATAGGAAAATAAAAACACTCAAATCACTCAACTAATCTATGTGGTAACATGTAACTAATTTGCTCAATTGCTCGGTCGTGAAGAGTATTTTATCATAGGCTTGGCAAGGATACACATCTCTATCACTAAAGCTAAGGAGTAACAATTCTAAAAAGGTAAATTGGGTTTAAAGGTTTAAAGGGTTTAATCACTTCTTTCTAATCTCTGTCGATACCAATATTCCAGAAAGGCGACAAAGACCACACATACACATCCGTAATGACGGAATAGACACATGTGACTGCACACTCCTAACTCGAATAAGCTAAAGTATAGGACTAGTAGTCTTTCACCAAAAGTCGTAAACCAGCAAGGGCAACAAACCACATATACACATCCATAACGATGGAATAGACATACATGATTGCAATAAATTCCCCCACTCGAGTAAAACCAAGGGTTAGGACAAAGAGTAATACAAGGTATGGATCTTCTAATCTTTTCACAAATAGCGCTACACCAACAAGGCGAACAAAAACGCATATACACGTCCGTAACGACGGTATAGACATGCGTGCCTGCTCAACATCCTCATTCGAGTAGAACCAAATGCTATAGACTAGGAAAGGATAAATTGTTGTTAAATAAAAAGAAACAAATAGATTAAGTCCAAACAGATAGGGTACTTTGTTGCTAGATACTTTCCTGACCATACCCATGATAAAGACACAAATCGAAGACTTGCTCATGCTTTTCACACGGAATAATCAACGCTTTAGAAGACACAAACTAGACTCGACAAACGTCTTGATCAAAGATCAATGAAAACATCCCTTAGTTGGCGTTCCCATAATAGTCAACTCCCAATCATCCCAGCTATACATACTTTTACAAAAATCAGTGGCGATATCTTACCACTTTATACAAACTTTACATCGTTGATTTATAATACGTATCAACGAATAATCGATCCTTCAAATACTACATCGTTTAAGCTTAAACATACCAATTATCTAATCCTCAAAACTTTCTTCCTTCTCTTTTTTGTTGCGATTTTCTGATTTTTTTTTATATTTATTTTTCATACTAAGAACTGAATATAAAACTAATGTGTAGAATTTCACCATCTCATGACTATGATAAATCTGGAGTCTATTTCCGATCATAATAACGAAGTAGTAAAAATACACGAGCAAACTACTACTTTTACATTCCCGTTGCATTGTGCAACTTTCCGACCTAACCAAAGATAGAAAATTACCATTGCGTTGTGCAATTTCCCGACCTTACCAAAGATAGAGATTACACCTGCAATGAGCAATTACCCGACCTTTCCGAGTTTTAAAATGACACATGACATAGGAAATACATGCGCAACCGATTAAGGACTTAATATAATAGGGTAGGCTAAGGTGTAAAGGTGTAACGAAACATTTGGAGTTTAATCCTAACGGAATGGCTCTACGGGTTTATCTAGGGAGATCTTACTCTTAAAATGAGAGTAAACAAATGGTTTATATGGGGGTTAACTGTAACAATTCACTTTTTCACATCTTTTTACGTCAATAAACATTCAATTATATATTTTAAACTTTTACACGTTCACTTTAAATTTTCATCGTTTAGCTAAATCGCGTAAACTAAAAATCAACATTTAACGTAAACGGGCATCAAACAAATAAAAGTTTATGTCAAGTAAATGTTATAAAGTTATTATAATGATAATTTATAATTTTTCATCATTTATTTTTATCCGTTACGTAAATCGTCTACGTAACGCAATAAAACTACACTTTTTCATGCATGGCAAACCATTAACCCACCTACACTTCAACAAATACCCACTATTATACCTAATACCTCAAAAATATATTTCAAACTTACATATGCATGCATGCTAATAGAGTTTTACTCCAACACTTCATGCATACATGGAAATTAATTCAAAAGCACCACCAACTAATTAAACAAATGTATTCATTAACCCATGGATAATTTTCTTCCCTATTAACTAGTTAAAACTTTAAATCTTGTCTCTTGGCATGCATATGATTGGTTGACTTCAAGGAACAAAAGAGAGCATGTTTATGCTTCAATCACATCTATCTTACACATAGTACATGTTTCCTTACAACACCCATATGTTTCTTACACTTCTAACACTGATTAAACACAAAACCAAGCATAATATTTAAGACACCAATTTCACAACTTGTCTCCTATATGTGTTGTATGCATCGGCTAGAAATAAGGGCCAAGAAAGAACCAAAAAGAAAGCATGCTTAAACTACATCTTGTCAAGCCTTACACCATCATGTTCCTACTTACATACTAGTAATATTAAACTCCAAAACCCTTACCCTAAGAGCTCTTTAAACCGGCCTAAAACAAGGAAAGTAACAACCTTGGCATGCCTTGTTATCTCACGTCATACATGTCTTCCATGACTTGTTTATTGTTAACACCATGTCTCCTTGTACTTTATAATCAAACATGTCTCCTAGTATCTCATTTGCACTTATCAAAAACACATAAACTCTCTCCACAAGCTTCTTAGCTCATGGATTAAAAATCACAACACTTGGGTTTTTTTTTCTTTTCTTTGGTGGTTTCGAATAGCAGCAAACACAACAACACAAAACAAAAACAAACAATCCTCTTGACTCAACTCTATAAGCCATTAAACCATTACTCCTAAAACCTAACCACTGTGAACTCTTGAACCTTGCATCACAATTTGACACACTTTTGTTTTTCTTCTATTTGACAGGTAGCAAAGACAAGCATAACATTTTCTATTGTTTTTTAGAAAACATGAGGATCACAAGTGACTAGGGTTACATTAAAGAGAAGTTAGAGTTTGCTCTTGAAAAGATTAAGGTTACCCCTATTTGGAAGATTAAGGTTTGAAGTTGGAGAGTTGGGTTAAGGTTTTGGTTTGATCAGATAGGAGGTTTTCTTAACTTCATATTTCATTTGTGTTCCATTCATTCGGGTATAGTAAACTTCAAAACCTTTTTATTCATCTAGTAGTTATCCTCTTTAGTCATTAGTGTTGTGCTTGCAAGTTTTAAAACAAGAAACACTTTTGTTTTACAAAGTTACACATTCTGATGTTTTTCGGGTTCAATGAGAAACCCATATAAAAACTTGGCTAATGAAATTTATGGGTTTACCCCTCGTCAACGAGGTATATGAGTAGTGTTCATGAAAAATTTCAGCCCTAATACTTTATAACAAAACGGGAAATAAGTTTACGAATTCATGATTTTATGTGAAAAATAGTGCAAAAACTGGGTTGACTTATATCTCAAAAAACGACCTGTTTGACTTGAGTAATGGGTCAGAAATTTGGTGGGATTTGTAGATGGCTTGGTTAAGAACGTATAGGACTTGGAATTTCACGAAAAGGTTGAGTAACGAACGCGTGAGATGACTTGCAAAATAGTTGTTTTTCTTAACAAGTTTTAAGCTACAGAAACGGGTTACTTTGGGAAACATTTTTGACCTATTAAGACTAAATTATAAATTAGAAACTAGTAGCTTATGATAGGAGGCCTGTCAAAGATTAGTTTGCAATTTGAACCGTCGAAACTGGTTGAGTAACGAAGAAGTTATTGCGTCACAAACTCTAGCAAAAATTTGCCCATTTATCTTTTTAAAAAAGAAACAGCCACGACGTGCCCCTTTTCAACACATTGTTAACCATGAAAACGACTTCAAAAATTGGATCTTATAATACAAAAGTTGTAGACGACTTAGTCGTCTATAAGAGAACATTTTTAGGATGTCCTCGAAACCTATAACGAGTCTGAAATTCATAACCAAAGTTGGTTGTTAGGTGCGTGCTTTGACTTTTCACCAAACACTTGGTGTGCAACACTTTTCATTTTCTGTTTTTAAACAAGTCGTGACCCTATCACTTTATACCTATTTTAACCCATTAAACGTTGTCGAAACATAAAACTTAAATAACGAAACTCAAAGTAGACATATCCGAGAGTCTAAAACTATTTTAGTTTGTCATATAGATAAGGGTTTTAGCCGTACAATAGCAACATACTTTCTCTATTGTTTCATTTTGGTACGTGAACTTTTTTTTGTTCAATTTAATGTAACAAACTTTCAAGTTTTGTGTTAATTTGCACCATCAAACTTGTTTTACCGGAATCAGCTATATTTTTGTTCCACTTAACCACCGTTTGAAACGTTAGGCGTTTTAGCCAATGAACGTTTGCAACGTTAGTCCTTTATACTAACGGTTATTTATTTTTATTTTTTTATAATTATTTTTTAAATTTATACACGTTTTTATATAGACATTTTTATACAAATATTGTTATACAAGCATTTTTATACACACATTTTTATAAACATGTTTTTGTACACACATTTTATACACGTTTTTATACACACATTTTTATACACATTTTTATACATACATTTTATACATACATTTTTTACACGTATTTTTATACACATTTTTATACACATATTTTTATACACATTTTTATACACGTTTATATACACATATTTTTAAACACATATTTTTATACACATATTTTTACATATTTTTATACACATATTTTTACACACGTTTTTATACACATTTTTATACACGTTTTTATACACACATTTTATACACGTTTTTATACACACATTTTTACACATTTTTATACACACATTTTATACATACACTTTTACACGCATTTTTATGCACATTTTTATACACATATTTTTATACACATTTTTATACACGTTTATATACACATATTTTTAAACACATATTTTTATACACATTTTTATACATATTTTTATACACATATTTTTACACACGTTTTTACACATATTTTTATACACATATTTTTATACACGTTTTTATACACATTTCCATAAACATTTTTATACACGTTATTATACACACATTTTTATACACATTTGTATACACATATTTTTATACACATTTGTATACAAGTTTTTATACACACATTTTATACACATTTTTATACACATTTTTGTACACATTTTTATACACGTTTTTATGCACACGTTTTTATACACATGTATAATAGTATGTGTAAAGATATTTGTATAAAAATGTGTATAAAAATATGTGTATAAAAATATGTGTAAAAATGTGTGCATAAAATCGTGTATACAAATGTATATAAAAACGTGTATAAAACGTGAGTATAAAAACATGTGTATAAAAAAGTTCGCATACCAAAACGGAACATTAGAAAAAAGTTCACGTACCAAAACGAAACATTAGAGAAAGTATTAAACATGCCATGTATGCTTTTTTCCGGTTTTATAACCTTTTTCCCGGTTGCCAGTCAAGGTTGGTGCAAATTAACACAAAACTTGAAAGTTCGTTACACTAAGTGGAACAAAAAAAGTTCGCGTACTAAAACGGAACATTTGAGAAAGTACATTGCTATTGTACGGCTAAAACCCTATAGATAAATAACGAAGTCTAAATAAAATCGTAAATCTCTAGGTTAACACATATTTCATATATAAAACTTAATAATTTTTCTAACACTTTTAATTGATTACATGTCACAACTTCACTTAATTTGTTTGACCCGTTTAGAGACCAAACCGTGAGTTGACCCGAATTAACTAGTTAAAGTTCACCTAGTCTAGTTTTCAAAGAGTCCGACATCGTAATTTACAGACTTATATTTAGAGTATGAGGACCCATCAAAGTTGATCGTTTAACAAAAATTAATATTTTTTAAAAACGAATATCTTTATTATTTAATCGAAATGCAAGCACATACTAAGGACGAAAGTTCATTTAATTCATTTATATTGCATATTTAGCTTAAACGAGGGGGTTTGCCCGCGCTCCGTTGCAGGGTGTTTGCAACCCCCTCTTCGATGCGACTCATATTTCCGTTTGACTGCTATTTATGCGGGACATTTGGCTAAGAAAAAATGTTATTCTCATAAGTGACGTTACATTTCATACACCATGTATACATCATTTATTAAAGGAGTACAAATGTATGAGTTCTTACCGAATACAAAATAAGTACATGTGTATGAACCAACAAATTAACCTGATGTGTAGACCCTAAACCTACCATTCTTTTTGTTAAGCCTTCTCCATTCTCTTTCGATTTTTGTTATCAACAGCCTGCAAGAATGCATCAGTTGTATACTTGCTTCATCAATATATAAACATGAAGACTAAGCTAAAAAAGTAAGGTGATAAAGTGCTTATATGCTATTTCGGCACAGGACGACGCATCAACCGTGTCGTGCTTCTTAACAAAACGCTCTCACCAGATGGCATGCTGACTGCGAGTAAGCCTATGATACATTTACAGGTGACCAAAACGGTATACAAAAAGTACTTATTGTTAACACCAATAATTCTAAGAAAAATCAAGCCTGCAAATGCGCCCATGTGTGCCCCCACTTCAGCCCCCAATCTCACATCCACATGGTGCTTCACCCGTCGCAACTAAACCGCGGCGTGTTTTACGCATGTTTCAACAGCGAGTGATTTACTTTCTGATCTAGAGTCAAAAATATGGTCATCCATCTTCCTCAAGTCAGAGTATATAAACAATGATGGTTTGTGCGAACCTGCTTTCATCAGTAAACAAAGTCAGTATTGAGAAAGCTAAAATGGGTTATAAAGTGAATGAAACAAAAATAGTTATATCGATAGAGTGTGTTTATTATGCACCAATAAATAAAAAGAATATAGACACTACAGATAATAATGCAAATGGTGTACATGAGCAAATGATAGTTCACTAATAGTTTAGAACAACATTGCTATCAATCAAGACATTAGTAAATCTATCAATGTCGGTATACCATTTATCCTAAGTCGAATAAGAGTTTATACAGTTCCAAATTTATTACAGGTAATTATTATATCGCAATTCCGCTGACATTTGTTGCCTTATAAAAAACAACATACAAAGGTGTTAAAAGACAACATAAAAAGCTGTTAAAAAGTTATATTACCAGAAAAGAAACAATATACGAAAAGCTAAGGGAACATATGAAAGCCTCATTTTCTTGTTTTGATCGCACGAAAGTTTGACATAATGATTGGGCTGCTTAGTTTCCTTATTCAAAATAAAGATTGCACCTTGAACAATAATTATTGATATATAATAATCTTTACAAATGAAGCTTCTTTTTACAAATATTGTAACTCAACTTTTGGTTTCACTTAATAAAACGCTAGTATCCAAGGCCTATTAGTCAACCTATTGATACTAATCTAGATAGCAGTAAAAAATAGTACTTAATATGTCATTTGTTTAGGCAGATTCATAATTTAAAGTCTTCATCGACTCAATACTTACTTAATTGCTCTTTTCTTATTAGCGGCATCCGTTAAGTGGAGGAATTGCTGGAACTTAAAGTGTAGCTCATAGTATTAAGGAACTTCGCCCAGCATACGCCATCGACGCTACAAAACAGAAGTTTGTAGAATGGTGCTTGCTGGTGACCTTTGCCCATACGACCACCACTGTAATTTTTGACATGCCATCACCGAGGAGAAGAAACTCATGTTCTGCGACATCAACAATTAAATATCGCTTCATCTCTTGCTGGATACATATGCGCTCAAGTCAACTTCCCTTAGATACGTCGCACCATTGAAACTGACTTTCACAAAAAGGACACGGGTCGGGGCCACTGCTGCTTTCAGCCCAGAACCAATTGCGTTCTTCCTAAACATTCACTTTATAGGGAGCCAACCCACAACCTTTTCCCTGCCATATGCGGAAAAGGTTAATCCTTCACTGTAATTTGCTGCATTTTAGTGGCAAATTTCATTCTAAATCCACCAAGTCAAATTAGGATTGTTTATATTTCTTAATGAATAATTTTTCTAGTAACAAATATAATGACAGGAAAAGAAGAGTAAAAAAGACCATTGTAAGAAAGTAAATAGAAAGCTGAGATGTGTCTACTACTGTCATGATCACTTCATATATGTTCATTATACTGAATCTGGATTAAACATAATTCTTATAGTATTGAAGCAAGTTTTGTATTGTAATATCGAAAGAGGTAAGTTGTTAGGGGTAAATGATGGATACTTGTTGTGTGAATCTGTTTGGATACTCGAATTAATCATGAGTTTGTATTGATACCTATAATCTTGCATGTTTAACATTACTTTCTGTTAATTTCTTTCTGAGAAACATAGATATAATGTGCAAAAGGTCTTGCATAAACTTGAACTAAAGAAAGAAATAAAAACACAAACTGAAAGTGTTAACAATTTATAATTTGGGTGTAGAAAATTCAGCAATAAAAATGTGCAGAAAGTTAGTTTAAAGGATGTTTGTATAGGATGTGAAAAAAGTGATTTTTTGAAATAAACTTTCTGAGGGACTGTTTGTACAAAACTTTAATGTAGCATAAGCATAATTGACGGCCTCAGATCAACAGAAAGCGAAGACCGATGAGACAGGAACGTATACAAAGAAGGACAGGAAATGGAAGAGGACAAGGAGGAAACCAAGCTGCACCAAATTGGATTCTAAGACGTTCTCTTCAATTTCACATCGTGCTTTGATATGGTGCACCGTATCAGTGATATCCGTTTTTTGTTGATCTGAACCCGACACCTTAATAAAAATAAAAAAGCTCAAAAGCTTCTGAAAATCAACCCTAACAAATCACAATCTTAATTTTTATATCATTTGACAGTTACTTTTATTCGATCTTTAGGGCCGTTTTGACCGAGAAAATAAATTGATTAATACTAAAAGCAGTATGCAAATGGAAAAAGAATATCTGTAACCATAAACTAAGAGACCATATCCATAGTCCTTCGCTGATTCCATTGACGTCTGAAAAAACTATTGGCTGACCAAAATGTGGCCGTTTAAAAGAAATAAAATCAGAATGCGTTAATTTTTTTGTTAGATATAAGTATGAGGCTCAGATAGGGGAACATATCGATACGCCTGCTGTTCATCAAGGGGAATGAAAGAATCAAAAGTTTTAAAAAAACTCCGTTTTTACCATTTTTAAATATATACACTTATTCCTACACATATTTTTGTATTTTTCCTTTTTTTCTCATTTTTTGTACTTTTCTTTTTAGCAACTACTAACATATTTGACTTTCGTTATTTTTATAACTTTTAGGGTCATAGAACAAAACACATTTCAATCCTAAAATGCCCTAAAAAGGATAAACTTATCGTTCTCGACTTTTCACTTGTCCCAAACCAAGCTTAAAACGAAATCACCGTTAAATATAAGTTAAGATGCTAACACTACTCATATTTGTAACTTGTGAACTTTTCACTCCCGACAATTATTATATATATTAGGTGAATGTGCCATTTCGAATTTCAACCATGGATCAACGTTTTGCAAAATTCTATGCTTCACGTTCCACCCGAGAATAATGAGTTTGAAGGCGAGATCATCCCATGTAGCGACTTTCGTCTCGGCACATCCCAACCTTGCGGCTAAGTGACCAGGCTTTTGACACCCCACAGAGACTAGTATCGGGACTCACGGACCTTCGGTTTCAAAAACTCTTAGGTTTCCCGTATATACATAGCTTATTTAGAAAAACTTAAAATGAAATAGTCTTAGTTCAAAAGCATATTTAAATTTAAGAAAAAGAGATTTTCCCTATATTTATTAAATCACATTTACTACACTTAATATAATTATTCATCCTTTAAACTAAGGAAATCTTCGACCTTTTAGAAGGCTGCAACATCGGTTGTGAGCCGGCAAGATGCAGCAAACTTTTATCGGTCTCGGATTATTATTCTCACTATGGGCCTTTTTTAGAAGGCTGCAACATCGGTTGTGAGCCGGCAAGATGCAACAAACTTTTATCAGCCCACAGTTTATAATTATTACCACAATTTTTTTAACATATAATACCACGATATAGAGAAAATTTTGTTTTAGAAAATTTAAGTATAAATTTGAACTAAAATTATTGATATCGACTATACTTCAAAAATTGTTGATTTAAGTTTAATTTTCAAAAATAGCACGTATTATTAGTCCGGTTAGGAGCTTATGGGATAAAAAACCACAAATTACATAAATGAGCTTGTAAGATTTTCAAATAATCCTTGTTTAGCATCTAACTCATGCTTAACTCTATCATTTTTCGTTTTTCGCGAAGATCCGCGAATGCTTAGTCTAAAAGTTAAGGAACAAGCTAGAGCTCAACACGCTCGATCGAGTCAAAATTTATTCTTATTCTACCCAGCAGGAAAGTCAAAATTGTGACAAAACACTTATTTTATTTTTGAAAATTTTTAAAGTTTTTCATTTTTTTGGTATTTTGGTGGTAAAAACGGGATTACGCGAAAACAATGGCTGCAGGCACAATCAAATCGATAGATCCATCCCATACTAGAATTAAACATTGTCCTCAATATTTTTAGATGGGTTTCTACGTAAATCCTAAGCCGTTTATTAAGTGTGATTAAAGATAAACGTTAGTCGATAAGATTTGGATATTGGATTCCCAAAATGAAGTTGAGGATTTGAAGTTCTAGTGAACGAAGGACAAAACCGAGAGCACGAGAGGCTTTAAAAATCCGGGCAATCCTGGACATATAACACAAAACATAAAGCACGGAAATGGAAGAGGTGAGTCTCCTCACAAAAAACAAAACACTTATTCATTACTATTAGACTACCATACTACTACTACGATTATGCTAGGATAAGCATGGGTTACCACTCACGAAGCGCTTGTTTTAGGTCACTTAGCTAGACCCGATCCCCCCATACTTGAGCTTGTCAAAGGGGATAGAAATGGAGACACGGAACATCCAAGACACGGATGTCCTCTCCATAAGAGCAAGGAAAAATCTCCATCGGGCTTTCAAAAATTTTAATGACTTTGAAAGTTTTAGGGCCCCGATGAGATAATTCTAGGAGAAGAGAAATATGAACTCCTTTAGAAGTGAGAATCCCGGGGTTTAAAACTTTTTCCTCATTTTCGGATGAAACGAGAGTAGAGTTTCAGACCCGAAAACTTCTTTGTGGAAAGGAAGTTCATAAAGAGGAGGATTAAAATCCTCAAGAATTAAAGAAGCATTAGTGGTCTTCTTTACATTCTTATCCGTTGTTGCAAAGTTGGTAACTTCATAAAGGTTCTCATGAATGAGTATTCCCGGATTAAATACCTTGTCCTCGTTGTTGGTCGAAGACAAAGCATCAACCTCGGAAAAATCCTCATAGAAAACCAAGTCACACTCGGGGGGAAGGAAGGAAATCACTTGATCGAGGTAGATCAAGTTCATCAATCAAGATTCTAAGATTTTAGAATCTTTGATTTTCTCTATCTTGGAGTCAAATGGATCATAATATGTATTATCATTAATGGTCTCAAGATCAAAAAGTTCATCATCGTAATCATCCCATAATGGTGGGGATGAATAATCAAGAGCATGTTCATCGGTAAACATATCGGAAATGTTATCAACAAGATCGTTATTAGGAGAATATTCCGAATCTTCGAGAATAGAATCCATTTCCTTGATAGGATCATGGTTAAGAAAATACTCTATTTCTCGAAGATCGGATTCGGCATCAAAGGGAAGGTAATCAATTCCTAGTTGAAATGTAAAATGAGCGAGTTCAGCGGCGAACTCCTCAAGAGAATAGTCGCTAGTCTCAGAAATCGGGAGACTATGTGAAGAAGAAGTGGTACTGCCACTTAAAGAATTATGAAAAAGAGGGAGATGAGATGAAGGATTACTATTTCCCGGTGGAAATGAATCACTTGCGAGATAAGCTTCGAATTCTTCCCAAATTAAATCACATTCTTCGATGGAAGTAAGCGTAGGGGGAAAAGAAGACTTGGTCACGGTTTCTGAAATCGGAGTGAGATTGCCACTCAATGGATTATCATGATATAGAGGGAAATCTTTGGTCTTATTAAGATTTAGCAAGTTCTCAATAATGTCTCCCTCCGGATCAAAGATATCATCATTAACTTCCGGTGAAGTTAAGTCGGTATGAGAAATGAGAGAAAAAGTGGGATTGCTACCTGGATGATTTGTTGCAAACAAATCTTCAAGAATTTCCTCATGTGAAACATTATAGACATCAATCTTGTTGATTGATTCTTGATGAGGTTGGGTTGAATAGCTTGAAGTGTCATGTCTCATATTCAAGGTTAATCTTTCATTACCGTCACGGAGAATCATTTCTTCTCCATGAACGTCGATCAAAGCACGGGCGGTCCGTAAGAAAGGTCTTCCCAAGATGAGGGGGACACAAGGATCGCTTTCATAATCAATGATGACAAAATCAGTAGGAAATGTGAACTTTCCAACCGGAACAAAGACATCTCTTGTAATTCCAACCGAAGTGCAAATCTCCCGGTTAGCTAGTTCAAGGGTCATTCGGGTGGAAATAAGCTCGGGTAAACCTAACTTTTTCCACACCGAGAGTGGCATCAAGTTGATGCTAGCACCTAGATCAGCTAGGCCCTTGCACTTGAGCTCACTAAAACCACACGGAATGAGAAATTTCCTTGGGTCTCCAAGTTTTTCGAGTAACTTCTTTAGGATAACCGGTGAGCAATTTTCATTAAGAGGTGTATTTGCCAATTCTAAAAGTTTCTCTTTATTAGAAAGGAGACTTTTAAGCATCTTTTGGTATTTCAGGATTAGAATCAAAGCATCGACAAGAGAGATATTGATGTGAAGTTGTTTAAACATTTGCCAAAATTTGTGGATTTGGACTTTATCTTTTTCTTTCTGTTTTCTTGGTTCATTCTTGAAGGATAAGGGATATAAGTATGATGAGGATCCCTTTGGTGAACCACATAATTTCTTTGAGAAGGAGGTTTAGCTTTTTGGACGAGCGGAGGTGGGACCTTAATGGTAAACTCACCATGTTTCGGGTCCGTTAAAGTCTCCTCAACACGTTCATCCTCCTCTAGATTAATGAATGGAGAACGGAAGGTCCATCAAGAACAAGACCACTTCGAGTGGTAATAGCTTTCAATTCACCTTTTGGGTTAGCAATGGTGTTGCTAGGGAGAGATCCTGAACCTGAAGTAGAAGCGGTGTTCATTTAGAAAAAGCTAGCCATCATGTTCTTAAGCTCATTGGTTTGATTTGACATTGAAGCTTGAATCTAAGTTTGCATTTCATTCCTTAACTCATTTTTCACATTGTTAATTTGGTTTTGCATGGCTTTCATATTAGCCTCATTTATTTTCTTATAATTTTCCAATTCATTTAAAGGAACACTTTGGTTTTGTTGAATTAGAGCTTGATAAGTTGCATTTTGATTTAAATTGTTTCCTCGGTTATATCCTTGAGGTTGGCTAAACCGGTTTTGATTATTTTGAATGTTTGGTTGAGCAAGACCCGGTGGTTTAGTTTGATTAGCCACACCTGGAGGACGATAACCGAAATTACCCTGATTGTAGTTACCCGCGGCTGCTGAAACGTATCCTTGAATATTATCCCGATATTCCGGGAAAGTGTTGCCATCGGCGGCGAGACACTGATAATAAGGATGAGCACCACCGCAAGTAACACAAATTTCCTCAACGGCTTTTACGGAAGCTGGAGGTGGGGTTGCTTGGAATTGTTTGAGAATAGCGGTCATGGCGGTAGTCACAGCACTTGTTTGCTGATTTACTGCATGAGTAAGTTTGGCTATCTCGGAGGAAGAAGAAGAATTAACATCACTTGATTTCACTTGAGAAACAATCGATTTGTTTCGTGAATTGCGGACCTTGGATTTGTTTTCGATAATCGTCAACACATCTCGAGTACTTCTTTCCAAAAGATTACCACCGGCGGCAGAATTCAAAGAATCTTGGTCGGTTGGGTTTAAGGCATTGTAGAAGGTATCAAGTTGGTACAATTCGGTAAAACCATGATGAGAGCATGCACGAAGGAGATCTTTGTAACAGTCTCATGCCTCATGAAACGATTCTCCAAAACGTTGTTCAAAGTTGGAAATTTCATTTTGGAGATTTGTCGTTCTTGAGGGAGGAAAGAATTCGTTGATGAATTTGGACACAAGATCTTCCCAAGTGAGAATAGAACGAGGGGGTTCTTTTTCAAGCCAACGACGGGTTGCCCCGGCAAGAGAGAATGGAAAAAAGCATAAGCTTAATCGCTGAATTAGGCACATCCTTGTATTTGATTGTGGAAGTTATTTTGTTAAACCAACGAATGTGATCATGAGGATTGTCTTTCTCAAGTCCGAAGAATTGGTTCGAAGTCATCATATTAATGAGACTATACTTGAGCTCGAAATGCTCAGCAAGAATTAGTGGAACCACGATTGCCTCCGCATAACCCTCGGTGGGTGCACGGAGCAATTCCGCCATAGTACGTTGATCAGCCATCGTATCTACGGGATATTCTTCAAGAGAAAAAGGTTGCTTTGAACGTCTACGGTTACGACGTTTCGTATTCGTAGAAGTAGAAGGAGGATTCGTAAAAGGTTCACCAACGAAATTAGAAGAAGAACGGGTGCGCATGCACTAAAAACAAGAATATCACAATATTTTTGGTAACCGGAAGTTAAAAGTCCACGGTAGCTCTTTAAACTACGCACAAGAGAGCGGAAGGAATTAGCACGCCAAAGCAATTGAAAAGCGTTCTTCCTTTTTGGGTGATGTTCCTTGGATCAAAGGTGAGCCGATTATAACGATTAACAACACGATTTGTTTTGTTGGTTTTTAGATTTTTTTGGTACTTTCAATACTTTAGGAAAAGTATTGTTGGTATTTTTTAATTTTTTTAATAATAAGAAAATATTCACAAACGGAAAATGATAACTTCACGAGGAAGGGTCTTCAAAAACTAATCTTCAAACGTAAACACGAAAATCGCACATACCTCCCCGACAGCGGCGCCAAAAATTGACTCGTCCTTTTTAGTATATATAAATATAATAAATATATAATATAAATACGTAATAAGGATAAGATCAATAATAAGAGAGATAAGTATTCCATAAGGCTTTTAAAGAGACTTAATATATGCTTAATTACACATATTTTATACCTATTAAAACAAGCTTAAATGACCAAAAAACAGACAGAAAATACCAAATATATGCTATAACTGAATAATAACTTCTATTAATCTGCTTAAATAATACAGAATACTAAACTAATGATATATGATTTTGGCTATGATATATCTTGAGATCGTATACTAACTATGTCAAGAGGGATCCTTTTTATAGACTTAAGGATAACCCTAACAGACTACAAAACGCATACATATCTTTTCCCTAAAATATCCATATCATATCCTTAAACAGTAATAAACTATTTTCTACTACGGTACAACTATTTGATCAGTACTTACATTTTGTACTGTCGGTACTAACTATAACTATCAGTACTAACTATTTGTACTTGTCGGAATACAGTAGGAAAACATAAACCTAACAATCCTACACCTTATAACATGAATTTGAACTCTTTTAACCTTCAATTGTTTCTTCAATCTTCTTTAATGCATAGAATGTATCCAACACTCTATCATTTCTTGATCTTTTAAACTCTAACCTTCTTTAGCAGCAACTTTTGTCTTCTCAGCAACACAGCAACATCTTCTCAGTCACAATCCCCAACTAAGTTGAGCTTTGTATTTTTATGCAAACTACCATCCATTAACGGATTTGATTGTTCCTTTAACCAGTTAGCCGGTTTAGCGTTCTTGATAGTTAACTCTTTATTTTAAAAACAGGTGAGTAATTACCATATAGTTTTTGGTTAAACTGTCACACCAATCATACGGAATTGAATTCTCTTTACCAAATTACCGTTTGACTTTGACTAGCAATGCTTCATTGCTATAACTGTGCATTGATAAACCAATATAGTTGTTAGGCAAACTAACAGCTATCAACAGATTTTGATTAGTCCCTTTACCAATGAACTGTTTATCATGACCTAGCCACCTCTTAACCATAAGCAAGGGTGAGTTGAGAACCTACACAATTTTTGGTAAATTGTCAACCATAAACGGATTTGAGAAGTCTTTACCACAAGCCGTTTGCTTATAGACTAGCCAGTTCTTATGCCTGTTAAGCATGGTGAAACTGATGATCCCATTGTGTGTGGTGGTTAGCACAATACACAACCCTTCTCAATCCCACCAATCTTAACTCTCGGTTCTAACTCTGCAAGTATCTTCTTGATAAACCTGATCAACTCTAATGCCATAGTACTGTCTTCTTCAGACTCTAACTTCAATTTCAGCATTTGCATCAGTACTTCCTTTCTCAAAGGATACTTCTTCTCTACCAGCATATGAATAACTAATCCTTTCTCAGTCACTAAGGTATGTACTCCTGAAGAACCATGTAGCTTCCAACTCACAATGTTCCAATCCTGCTGTGCATCCAAAACTCATTTTCATCATCTGGCTTGAACATAACCATCAAATCTCCCCAAAATACTCTTTTAAAACCTTCAGGTATCTCATCTTGAAATCTGTCCATTACCAGTTGATACACAGCATTCAAATCTTCTCTATCAAATATGGACAATCCTTTTAACAAAGAACTAAAATATTCTTTTTGTCCATTACTTCTAATCACCACATTTTGATTAATCTCTTCAAAGTGTTCAGCTTGATCAGTCTGTGGTTTAGTTCCAAGACACTCTGTCTTCCATTCTTTGATAGGATATTTTCTGTCAAGTATCTCATAATCCACTTCTTTTTCCTCATCTGGAGCTATAGTTAAGTGTAATCTCAGTTCATCATTTTCTTTATCACTATCATCTTCAGAAGTGTTTTGAATATATCTTCTTTTCCTTGACTTCATCTTTTTCCTAGTACCAAGTTTTCTCTTTCTGGTACTCTCTTCTTCTTTACTCTCCATCTGAACTTGTTCTTTACTTTCCTCCTTGATCACTTCACTCTTAGAGGAATCTACTCCTTTCTCATTCATCCTTTTGATCAATCTTTCATCTTCAGCAGACCCAATAGAGATAAAATCTTCATCTGACCTCTTAATCTTCTCATACAAAGCTTGTACTTCCTCAAACTTCTTGATTTTCAATTCAGCATGCTTGAAGTTTCCTACATGCTTCAAGTAGGTCATCATTTGATTTCTTAGTTGATTCTTGGTTGGTGGTCTATTCCTGATGGCCTCTGATCTCTGTTGAGCAAGGAATCTTCTTTGAGCAGCAATTGTGTCATGAAGGAACTTTGCTCTTTCTTCTATTGTAAATTGCTCTCTTTCTTGTTCTTGAAGCTTCTCAGCAAGAAGTCTATCTGCCTCAATCCTTGCCTTTATATCATCAAAGTTTCTTATAAGAGCTTCATTGGCAGCTTTTTTACTCAGCTAAAATTTTTCTGTTCATTATCACCTTCACCTTCCACTCTTCTGTAATTTTCCCTAGCCGTCCTCTTCATCAGTTTCAAGCTTTTAAACAGACTTCCTTCCCAGCCTAGAATACCATCAAGATTCACTTCATTCATCCTCTCTTCAATTTTCTCTTTTTCCTTTGTCTTTTTGATCAATTTTTGAAGAGGCTTTAATGTTATAAGTGATCTTTAGAGGTAGGGCCTAGGTCTGTCATTCTTTCAATATCCTTCATCTCACAAACCTTTCTTTCTCCTTTTCTCTAGAAACTCTTTGGCTTACTCATGTAAGAAGAACCTTAGCATTGTTTCGTCATCACCAAATAATTGTAAAGGTGGGTGTTAGAGTGCTTGAGTAGCATTTCCTTCTTCAAATGATCTTCAGTAACCTCTTCTTTTGCCCCTCAGTACTTTCAATTTTCTCTTTAGTACCTTTATTGTTCTCTTTCAGTGACCTGTCATGTGCTCTTCAGTACTTCAATGTGTTCTTCAGAACCCTCATTTTGCTTGTCAGTACTAACTTGGATCCGTCAGTACTAAACAATTTTGGTCAGTCAGTACTAACTTACTCCATGTCAGTAAAACTCCCTCACATTGACCTACAAGTACATCTTCAGTACTAAGTGTATTCTCATCAATCTCCTGTCTTCTTCATCTAATCGTTTTCTCATTGTGTCCTACCCGCCCCCCTCATCATGAGCATTCACTAATCTAAATCACTGTTTCCCATAAGATCAACTGTATCTTTAGGAATTTCATTCAAACATAGGATCTCTTGAACGATGATCACCTTTTAGCTAACTTCCTCCCTTGTTTGTGATACAGACTCTTTGGGCAACCCTATTTTCATCTATGAGAAGCTCTTTTTCTTGGAAATTCTTTGCTGCAAATAGACACTTTAAACTTTTCCTGCAGCTAATAAAACGACTAAAAACAGAATAACAAAAATAAATGCTCTAATTGTTTTTTGATGACATGTTTAGCTTGCTTTCTTGAGCTTTGAATCTGAGCCTTCATATTGTTTAATTTTTCCTTAGGCATTGATTGAAAACCTGTACATCATAAATAGAGGAACAAAGGTACATAGACACTTTGGAGAGTCATTTGTCACCCACCCATCACCTCACATTCCCATGAAAGGAATTATCACTAGATGAAAATGACTCTCCAAGATCTACCTACCAGACCCAGAAGTTTATCTGGGATTGAAATCAAAGGAATTAGTAGTTATGGGTAAAAGGTCTTTGGGGAAGGTTTTAGGCTGGTGGCTCAAATAAGTACCTATCACTTAAGATTGAGCAGGAGAATGATTCAGTCTGTGGCTCATGTATAGGTATCTAGTAGTATCAATGTTACAAAGTCATCACATAGCCGGTTCACTGAGAGTCCGGGCGTACGTACCACAAAGGTATTAAGTAACTGTGTGTAGGATGTGCTTTACACTACGGCGACATTCTGAAGAACACGCCTCATACTGATGGTAGATACTCAAACCATATAGTCGCAAACAAAGGGGATTACTTTACCTTGAGAAATGCTTACTCTTCTAACCATGAAAGAAAAGACTTATAACTAGTTAAGCCATACACCCACAGGACTTACATGCCATGTTCTACGATAGCGCGGTGTAAAGCAGACACATTAGCTAGTTGCTTTATCTTAAAAAGATATAATAAAACGTAGGGTACATTACAAAATTGTCTTAGCATCTAAATGTCTAAGCATACCATCAAAAATTAATTTAAAAAATTTACTTCTGATTAGATGTAAAGTAGATGACAGCATGGCAATGTTTTGGAGAAGATTTTTGATCCAAGAGGTACTTTTGAGACAAAGACAATGATTAATGTATAAAAAAAACCTCCCATTGGTGTGAAAACAAATGCTTATTAAATGTTAACACTGTTAAATCCCCGCTCATACCCCATAAGCTGTATAGCATCGAAATAGAAGTCTGATTAGTAAATAAAAGTCTATCCCAATCAGCCATTAATTAAAAAGAAATCACTTCTTAATGATGCCTCAGAGAAAGACACAGACTTGCTCATCTACATTGCAGTAATGGTCTAACATTGTTGATTGTTATTGGACTTAGCTAGACGTCCAAAACTGTTCACAAATTTAGTAGATACAACAGGAACTTGCAGAGAGAGCAGATTAATAGAACTTCGCTTAAGAAAATCAATGATCCGTGAAACTCAGCATTCCCTTCAACTCTCCAAATAAGCGACCATGTTATGCCTTCAACATAATCAAGAACAACCATTGTACTTGAAAAGAGAGATCGTCGTTAAGAGATTATAATAGTGCTTGTAAATGTCGAATGTATTTTAGAGGAGAGCATGCGTACGGAACTGCGCAATTGAAATGATGTTTATATAGGTTTTAGGAGACCAATTTCAAGGAAACCTAGTCAATTTACAGCTTTTGGTGGGAGAACCGCTTGGCGGTGAGGAGAGTTATTCATGTCAACGACGCGTAGATAGCGGTAACAAACTGTTTGGGTGGTTCGCGTTGCGACGGGTTACTAACTTTTGCGACGATGGGGGCGGAGTCCTTGCAACTGTCTATTCCCGCAGCCAGAATAGCGAGGAGGACGAAATGTAGCGATGTATCGAGTATGATAGCGTCAGATGACCAGCATATCTCGATGTCTCAATCTCTAGGTCTCACCACAGAGAGCCTATCAATCCCAATATGAACTAGCTTACTCTAATCGAGTAGAGAACTGGCCAGCTACGGCTCTCATTTCATATGACAAACTACTACGATACTACTCTTTCTGACTTGCATCCCTGTAACGCAATGCAGGCGTGTGAGAAGGGAGTATGTGTTAACAGTGGCCCCAGGAAGGGAGGTACCAACAAGAATGAGGGGAAGGCTTCTAGAACGACTCTTATGCGCGTAGGTAGAGGGACTAGTCAGCGTACGCTTGAGTCGATGGCACGTATGGGTGGTATATATTATTGAGAGCACGTTCAAACAGGTGGAGAGGTATTTAGAGCGAGAGAGATGGCGATCTATGATAGTTACATTTGGATGCCTTAGATGTGCATTGTCTCTTAGATGTTGTATGGAAGGATATAGATCGGACACAGCGTGAGTATTCAAATAGTCTGAATGTGTATCAGTTTTTATATCAAGTATCAAGTTGTAGTATATTAGCTGGTTCATGAGGGATCTTCTATTAGAGAGAATATATGTGCAACAGCGATATATGTATCTGAGGAGACACTTTGATGTGATCTGTGCTCTCGAGCTGGCTACTTTCAATATGGACAGCTAATCGGAGGTAGCGTAGGAAGCGAAGCTCTATCATAATTTAGAACTATCATTGAGAGGTGTGCGCAGCGAGATGTTGTTTAATAATTGTTGGCGTAGTACAGATTTACATCTACTCTTTGATGTACTATCGGCTATCTAGATAGTAACTTATTGAGGGACATAAGCTCTTTATGCGAGTGGTAGACAGTTCACTTAGACATGAGAGAGTGCTATCTCAGATTAATAGGTTACTAGACAGGATCAGTCTTACACTAAGGTCACGGTATCTCTGCAAGTAGGGAGAGGGTTACTGTGCTACACGAGAGGTACGCAAGAGGAACCAGGAGATGTGTGGTTTGCGCCGGGTTGATGTACAATAAAAATCTCTTACAGGCGACTGTGAGATGGGAGTCTTGGAGTAAACTGGAAATCTAGAACAAGCACAGACTGCAAACATAATATCAGGCCTAGAAGCAGTCAGATACATTAAAGAGCCAATCATGGACCTATAGAGATGGACATCCACATCACTAGCTTCCTCATCCTTGACTAAAGGCTTCTGAGTCTCAATTGGTGTACTAGCAGTCTTAACATTTGCAAAGTCAAACTGTCTTCAGGGATTTTATGCAACATACTTACCTGACAAGTAAAGATACCATCTCCTTCTGTTGACTTGTAATCCAAGAAAGAAAGTGAGCTCTCCCATTGAACTCATCTGAAATTTACTCTTCATTAATGCTTCAAACTCATCACACCAAGATTTCTTTGTAGACCCAAAGATGATATCATCCACATAGACTTGAACTAGTATGATATCATGTTTGTCCTTCTTTATGAAGAGAGTTTTTGTCAATTGTTCCTCTTCTGTATCCATTCTTCAATAAGAAAGTAGATAAAGTAGCATACCAGGCTCGGAGCTTTATGTTAGCCCATACAGGCTTTGACCACTTTGTGACTTTCGAGGGATAATTTAGGATCTGAGAAAACCTGGTGTGTTGAGACACATATACCTCTTCAACAATTTTCCCATAAAGGAAAGGCACTTTCACATCCATTTGATTGACTATAAAAGCCCATAAATGAGGCCAAAGGCTAAAAAGATCCCTTAATGGCTTCCAAGTCTGCCACAGAGCAAAAACCTCAATCATAGTCCTATCCTTCTCTGCCTATGTCCCTGAGCAACTAACCTTGCTTTATTTCTGACAACAACTCCTCTCTCATCCTTCTTATTTCGATAAACCCACTTTGTACCGATAGCCTTCTTCCCATAAGGCAAATCTACTAAAGATCCAAACTTCTGTACTCGAACTGCAACAATTCTCTTGTGCATAGCATAGCACGCACTTTGCATCCTTCAAGAGCTTCTAAAATCTGTCTTGGTTCATGTTGAGACAGGAAACAAGCAAATAAACAATGATGAAAGTCCTTATGGTTAGTTCTCTTTTGCTTTTGAACATAGCTCACAAAAGCATGAGCTCCAGAACTTTTATGCAATTTGCTTCTTGTTTGAACTGCTGAGGTTGGATCTCCTAGAATAAGTGCTTGAGGATGAGAGGAGTGAATCCTGGGAATTGGGAATATTACTAACCATATCACAAACAGTTTCCAAGTTTATGCGAAGTAATCCACTGCACCCTCATCATCATAAGAAGAAGTAGTGAAAATACCTATCAATGTAGAATTTGATAGATATCCTCAAGTGGATGTATTTCTGAATCATCTTCTTACGGATTTGTTGGATCAAAAAGAGAATAGTCCCCCATCATGAGGACTGCAGTAACTAACTGGGTAAGCTAACAGTAATTAACTATGTTAGTACTGCTAGCTATTTAGCTTGTGCTAAAATACTAAAAATGTTAGTCACTGCTATTATAGCAGCTCCTTCTTTTATCACTAAGTGCTCAAACATTTTCCTGAGAGCTTCAGCTTCCTCATTAGCCTCCTTTTCTTGCCTCTTAAGTCTTTCAAGTTCATCCATAAAGACTTGTTCTTCCTCTCTTGGACCATCTCTCTTTTCATCAGTCTTTAAATCAGGAGTGATTGTTGAAGAATAAGAAGGCCATATTGGCAGTACAAAGCAGTCTTGAGCAGATTCATCTCTTGTTCAGAATCCCCTGCTTTAATAATATCTTCTGTACCTGCATTTTGGTTAGCTTCTTGTTGACCTGCATGTTGATTAGCTTGATTCTCTGATCTTATAGATGATAATTCATAGAATCAGTTAAATAATCAAGATCAAAAAAGCCCAAGTTTTTTCCTTCCAGCCAACATTTGGTTTTGTTCTCTAAAAGTGATGTCAGGTTTCTCAACTCTTTTAGTTTCTAAATTATACTTTACAAAACCTTGCTTTGTAGAGAATACCCCAACTAAAATCCCCCATGCTGATTTTCAGCAAACTTGCCCAGTTGGTCAAATGGTATTTAAGATGTCACATGGAACCCAAAAGGTCTTATATAACTTAAATTGGTATCTTAACCAGTTAAAAGTTCATAAGGTGGTCTTATTATGCTTGTCACTAATACCCTGTTTAGAACATAACAAGCCAGTACATCTGCTCAGCTCAAAAAGTGTTTAGGTAAAAAATGAATCTGCAGCATGGACCTAGCACCTCAATTAGGTCATGTTCTTTCTCTCTGCCAACTCCATTTTTTGTGAGTTCTGGCATTACTATATTCCCTCACTTGATCCCCTTTAACCCACAGAATCAATACATCCTTGTTCTTAAATTCTGTACCATTATCACATCTAATAGTTTTAACTTTTTGATTCAATTGGTTTTGTCTCTAGTGTCTTATAAATCCCTTAAGATTGCACCTGGTTCACCTATTCTTAAGAAAAATACCCTACTATAATCAGCTAAAATCCATCAGTGAAAATAGGCAATAGGTCTTAATGTTTAAACTCCTTACACTTTCGGTCCAAACAAATCCATATGAAGAAGTTGTAAAGAGTGGCTAATAGAGCTTACTGTTTTGGCCTTACAGGAGGTCTTGTGTTGCTTTTCCTTTCTGACAAGCAACACAAGTGTGGTCATTTTGAAAAATCTTTGAAGGTAAACCTCTTACAAGGTTCCCTTCACAAGTTTGTTAGGTTTTTGAAATTACATCACCCAACTCCTATTCCATTTGTTAGATTCATTAGTTGTAGCCTTTGCAATTAAACAAGCCAATCCTCCTGAAGGAACAATGTTCTCTAAATTAAAACTGTACATGTTGTTTTGTCTAGGGATTTTAAGTAATACTTGATTTTCATCAGTAACTAAACTCAAAGACAAAACAAACAATTCAAGTCATTAAACAAACCTTGTTCTTTTGTCACACATTTGTGACACAGAAAGAGATTGAAATGCGAAGTTACTTATACAGAGCAACATCGCAAATCTAACTTACCTTTAATTTTACCTTTACCAGTGATATAACCTTTACTACCTCCTAAACAACAGGGCCACCATTAAAAGTCTTATAAATTCAGCAAGGTAGGCTTTGTTCCTAGTCATGTGCCTGGAACATCCACTATCAACAAATTCCTTATTCTTTAGAGCTCTATGTGATATCCTTCACATTAAACGAAAGAGAATTAGTTTCACTTATGGAACCCAAGCCGTTTGGGCTTGAGTCTGCCATGGATCTTTAAAAGTGTAACATTTCCAAGACTGGAATCCACATTTGTATTTGGATCCACCATGGTATCTTTGGGTCTCCCAATTACAACCTGCTGAGGGCTTAACAGCAGTTTCCCTTTTCCCCCCAACAATACTAACTGCATTTACCTTAGAAGTATTAACATTTTGTTTTGAAAAATCTGTTCTAAGTACTGTTGGCTTTTTGAAAGGTCTTGAGGATGATGATGAGTATTGTAAAAAAAAAAAACCCAATTTGCTGGTCTAACTCTATTCACATTGGGTTTAACAGTATTAACTTTCATGGCAGTACTAGTTAGTACTGTCTGTCTGTTAACACTTTGCCTAGCAGTACTAAAAATTTTAGTACCGCTAGTTCTAGCAGTATTAACTGGAATTATACCAGTTCTAGTTAGTACTGCTGAAGGAACAAATTGGTTTTGTTTATATCACTTTGCACATTATCAACCATTGTTTTAACTCGACTTTTCTTGCCATCCTCTCACATGGAAAACACAATCTCTAATAAATGATTAAACCCCCACATACAAAACATCTCTTACATAAACCCCATAACCCCCACTTGTCTTATCAACTTTAGGTTTTTGACTATGTGTGTTATTGATCTTACAGTTTTCCCTAGGAGTTTTTTAACTGCTTATTAGCAAAACTAGGTGTTTCTTGTTGTTTTGTTAGTGTAGACACACATTCATCTTCACTATCTGACTCATACTCCTCAATGATAGGAGCATCAGACCAAACCTTAGGTTGACATTCTACATTAGACACATTGACAACTGGTTCAGACACTAATTCAGAGGGTTCTGCACTAATGTTAGATTCACAGGTATCAAATTCACTTGATTGTGATTCAGATTCATTAGGTTGAGTCTGTTTTGGACCATATGTAAACTTAGAATCATCTACTTCTACATCAGGTCCTGAAGGCATGTAATTTCCTGTCATGGGTGGGTACAGTGCATGCATTCCCTCTGCTGTAAACAAACCTAACATATAAGTTGGTTTCTATCTCACTCTCATTTATTCATAAAAACACTCTGCAACACTTCCATTGTTAATAACTCAAATACCAACATATATGTTGATCCCCATACCCAAGCCCAAACTTATCATTAGCACTCATTTGGGTATTTAGCAGTTTACTAAGATTCTTAGAAGAATTATGCCATTTTTCTACTTTAGCCTTTAAATCTTCTTTTTCTTTTTGAGCTTCTGCTAATAATTTCTATAAGTATGTAGAACATTTGTTTTATCATCTAAATCTATTTTCATAAACTTTATCTTTTGTTCATACCAAAGTTGTCCTTGTTGATGAGCAACTAACTGTGCTTCAACTTTCTTAAGACCTTGAGAATATGCCTTTATTTCTATGCTTGCATCACTTAGTTGTTCTCTCTGAGCATCATATAGTTTTTTAAGATTAGCATAAGACTCCTTTACACTTATTTGTACAAGAAATTTACCTCTCGTGTCTGAGTCCTTACTTTGCAAGCATCATAGCATAATCTTCATCTTCTAATATTTTATCCAATCCCACACTTCACCATCAATTGTCACCATTGCTATAGAAATCCTCCTTCTGTAACAGTCTGCTCACCACCTGTTTCCAGAATTCCATGCATCCCTCCTCCTGTTGTCTTGATTTCCCTTGGTTCTACACTCTCTAGCAAAATGCCCTATTTTGTGACAATTGTAACATTTCTACTTTGGTTTTATCAAAGCCAACAGTTCTTTTGCACAAATTGTAGCTTGCTACCAGTCTTCTTGAAGAAACTATTCATCTCAAAGAGACATAGGCTACTATGCCACTATCAAGTCCATTTCTTCAAGGTCATATTCATCAATCGTTCAAAGTCCCTCATGATCCAGTAGGGGCAACTTGAATTGATTTAGCCAAGTAATGATAATGATGAAGGTTTTCATACTTTGAGTTTGGACCAGAAAAGATTGGGAACACAATAACGCTACAAACTACATTAGTGTTGCGGTGTTCTACAAGAGACAAAAGCTACATTTTGTCGGGCTAGAGGATGAATGCAGTAGAGCCTTTTATATCACTCTCAAAGACTCTTAGATTATTGTACAAATCATCAAAACTAGACGTCACTCTGTTTGTCCTCATTATCAAGGTAAAACTTGTGACCAGGCAGAAGGTAGAGATCTTAGAAATTTTTGATTTGCAACCTCAGTAGATACACCTGCTCCATGAATCTCTAACTGACTTAGAAGACTTTGGAACCTGTCATAGCCTTTGTGAAGCCCTTCTGATGAGTGTTGGATACCGAGAATCCTTCAAACTGTTGCTTCAAGATATACTTTTTCATCTTCTTGGATTCGTCATTTCCACCAAATCTAGATTTGATGGCATCCCCCATCTCTTTTGCATCATCCATCTTATGGAACAAGCAAGATGATCTTTATGGTATGGCCATAAGCAAGGTGGTCCTTGCTTTTCACTCTCTTTCCTCTGGCTACAAACTCTTCTGCAGTTCTAGAGGCAAAACCTTTAATTTGTCTTGATTTATCCTGTAGCGATTGAAACAGGACCATTCCCATTTTGTATAACCCTCCATATTGGATAATCTGATGGGCCAAATATGCTCCATTTTCATAGCGCCATATATCATATTCCCCTTATTGAGAAATAGCAAGCTTATGGTTATACTGTAATTAAATTTTTGTTGTGGTGGTGTTTGAGATGATGGTGGAGGTGGTGGTGGTGGTGGAATTTCTTCTTGTGATGCAGACATGTTGAAGGTTTATAGCTGGATTAGATTGTTCTTCTTATTCAGAGTTTCTCACAGGCTCTGATACCACTTGTGAGTCCCTTTAAGATAGATCTCTGCAGCCTATTAAGAATGATAGCCAAGATGTATAAATATAGTTGACTATGTAGAAACACTGATTATGAATACTATATGTTAATGCGGAATCTTAACACAAGTACTAAGAAAAACAATGTAGAACTGAATAATAACTTCTATTAATCTGCTTTGAATGAATACAGATTACTAACTAATGAGATATGATTTTGCTATGAGATATCTTGAGATCGTATATCTAACTATGTCAAGAGGGATCCTTTTATAGACTAAGGATAAACCCTAACAGACTTACAAAACGCATATATATTTTTTCCTAAAATATCTCATACATATCTCTTAAACGGTACTAACTATTTTCTACTAACAGTACTAACTATTTGATCAGTACTTACATTTTGTACTGTCGGTACTAACTATAACTATCAGTACTAACTATTTGTACTGTCGGTACTAAGTTAGGAAAACATAAATCCTAACATTTTGTATTTTTATAAATAAAGGAAAATATTCACAAACGGGAATGAGAACTTCACGAGGAAGAGTCTTCAAAAACTAATCTTCAAACGAAACACGAAAATCGCACACACCTCCCCGGCAGCGGCGCCAAAATGGTATATATAAATATAATATAAATATATAAATATATAATAATAATCAATAATTATAATTCAATTATAGTATACGTATTCCGAAAGACTCAAAAAATTCCTTTTGACCAAAGGAAAATCAAAAATCCCCCGGGTCGTTTCCTAACGAGGCGTGAATTGAAAATCGGTCGAGTTCTTGATCGCGTTTTTGACTGATTAAAGATTTTTAGGTTGGGATTTCTAATTCTACGATTAAAATGCAAAAACGAATAAGGAAAACCTAAAAACGAAAGCTAAAAATGATTTAAACCTAAAAACGAGAACGGGGTTAAATCCCGTTCTTTAAAAAAATAAAATTTTGAAATTTTAAACCTACGAATGCAAATCTAATTTTCCTAGGTGCTAAATGATAAAAGAAATTTTTGAAAAAAAGAATTATATTTTTTTGACTTTTTAATAATTTATTATGAATTAAAAACTGTTTTGAAAAGAAAAATTAATTAAAAATACTAAATTAACTTGGAAAAATCTAAAAAAATAAGGAAAAGTGCTTTGGAGTGTGCTGGTTTTAAGAAAAATAAAAGTGAGAAACCAGCTTATCTAAATAAGCTGTTATAAGCTGAAAATGGCTTACGGATTAAAAGGGGCAAAAAGTGTATAAGAATTAAAAGGTGAGTAGGGCTAACAGATAGCCCTACTGGTGCCGTTGGTTAAATGCGTGAGAGTGTGAGACGAGTATGTGTTAAAGGGGAGGTCTAGGGGTCGAATCCTTGGGCCTCCCTTTTTGCAAAAAACTTTTTTCTCTTTTTTTTACACACTTATAAAACAGACAAAAACTAGCAAATTTAAAAAATGCAACTTTTTATGAATCTAAAAAATAAGCTGGAAAATAAGCAAGGAAAAAGGGCAGAATACTTTTTTACACTAAGGCATATATAAGCTAAACTGTTGGCTATTTCTAAGGCTAATAAGCTAATGGAAAAACTAATTAAGCTAAAACAGATGGTGTCCTATACCTAATAAGCAAGTCTAAGCAAAAGAAGCCAAAGAAATTAAGCAAAAAGCAAGAGAAATTCAAATAAGCAAATATGGCAAACACTGCATACAAGACAGTCTAGGGACAATTTTTGGGCTTATTTTTAAGCACCAATAAGGATCCTTATGGGAATGCAGCTTATACCACTAAAATCCTTGGCTCATAAACTATCTAAAACAACAAAGTTTTGAAACTTAAATAAGCCACTAAAAAGCTAATGGAAAAGAGCAGTTCACACTTAGTGGCTACTTTTGGTTTTTTTCTTAAAATGACAACTAGGCTACATGCGGGCACAAAATAAGCTAGAAAATAAGCTTCAAGTTAAAACAGATAGAGTTCACCAACAAATGAGCTTATGCTCAAAAATTCAAGATCTAAAAACAATTTTAACTAACTAAAAATTTAAAATAAAAAAAAAACTTTTAAACTTAGAAAAAGACTTGGTAACTTTGACAGATTTTTCCAAAAACAAAAGTGGGCTAAATGAAGACTTAACTAATGCATTAGGACTTCAATAACAACACAAAAACAACACTAAAAAGATGAATTTGAAGGCCTAATTAAATAAGCTATGTATGACTGTTCTGTCACCACATTTTTACACAGGTTTTAGAAAAGGCTCAAAAACAAACAAACAAACTTAAAAATCTTTGGAAACAGCTTATAAAAGCTTTAATAGATAGTTTGCAAAGTGCCAAGTGACCCAAAAAGTTTAAACACTTTTGACCCTTTTTCACCCTTATACCAAACACCCCTTTAAGAAATCAATTTCAATTTTAAGACTGATTTTGAAGGATTTAAGCTATAAGGTTTGAAAACAGATGGTAATAAAACAAAGTTAAGCAAAAATAAGCAGGTTTCAAACAAAGATAAGCACTTAAAATAAGACAATAAGCATTAAGCAGTTAAAAGCATATAAAGGACAGATTCAAAGTAAAACTCAAACAAAAGACATGTAAGCAACAAATAAAAACAAATAAGCATACAATGACATAAATAAGCAAGATTAAGCAGCAAATAATCACAAATAAGCACTTGAACAATAAAAAGCAAAAATTGGAAAATAGAAAACTTACAAGGCCCTTGCTCAAAACAGGGCAAATCAAGTAATCTACAAGCTCTAGCTTGTCAAAGACAAGCTAATATGGTCTATAAGCTATTCCCTCGCTAGCTTATCTTCCAAAATGCTAAGGTATTTTAAGGGTGAGCCTTTTTTGTGATTTTTTTTATTTTAAGACAGAAAATTAAACAGACTTTTATATAAGCTTCTAATGACTTACTTTGAATTAGACCAAAAGCTTATACAAGAGATTAATGACAGTATTAAAAGGACAAGCAATGTAAATGACAGAATTTAAAGGAGACTTAAAATTTTCATTAACTTAGAAAAAATTACAATGCTTAAAATTAAATGACAGGAATAAAAATGGTCTAATTAGTTTATAAAACAGAAAACTAAGGACAAAAACTAATAAGCTACAATGGACTTCCTATTTATACTAAAAGTCTTCAAGCTCTTCATGTGTGTTTTTTGTGTGAGGAAGTGAGCAGCTTGTGTTTCTTGTGTGAGTAGAATCCCAAAGCTTATCTTAGCCATTGATTTTGTGTGTCCTCCAAGTAAAATGATCAAAACCCTTCATCCTTTGTCTTCTTTTTATGTCGAATGGGGTTTTCTTGGATTTACAAGGTGGCAAATCGAGTTTAGTGAGGTGGGGTGAGGTTTGAGAGTGATGTTTTGGTTGGTGGTGCAAGAAACGAGGTGGAAATTGACAGGGGAGAGTGAACAGGTGTTTGGCGGGAAAAATGTTTAACTGTTAGTTTGTTTTTGGGTGCAGGGTGAAAGTTTTGTGAAATGGAAAGATTGGTCCCTGAATTTGTTATATGGTGTTTGCAATTTCAGTCCTTTGCGGTGATGAAGTTTGGGGAACTTGGCAGTAATAGCCCCTCATGGTGTATTGTGGGTTTACAGTGATGGTCCTTGTGGTGAAATAAAGGACTAACAGCCGTTAATATGGCATGTTAAGTCTTAACAGGTTAAGGTTTGGGCCTTAGTTTGTTTTTTGGGCCTTGTATATATTAACAAGCAATTGGGCTTTTTCTTTGTTTTGGACTTAATATAATAACTTAATGGGTTGCCTCGGCCCATTAGATGGGTAAGGGTGGCCCATTTAGAATTTCTTCGGTTATGGCTTTGACTTTGACTTCTCGGGGTTGACTTTGACTTGGACTCTGTTGACTTTGACTTTGACTTTGACTTTCACGCTTTTCCATTCCGTGCTCGGTTTTGTCGTTTTTTGCTTCGTTTTTCGTCCTTTTCTTGGATATCCATTTCCTGCACAATATAAATGAAAACATACAAATACAATGTATTTTTGGTACGTTTTTGGTCATTTAAGTCCGGTTATAAAGGTCAAAGGTATGTGTATTTAGGCACATACCACCTGCCATGGCTGCAAACCTAATAGGTTGCCGAGCCAATATACGGGCAATCTCAACTTTAACCAAACCCATGGAGACTCATCACAGCCTCCTTTACATTGACTACTTGGCATTCCCCCTTTTTTAGTTTTAGGGCTTACGTTTCATATGTTTAGTTTTGGTCGCTTATTTTGAAACTTATCAGCTTATATAGACCCGTTATGGCGCACGACACTGTGATCGTGGCATAAATGTAACTGAATTTCTCTCAATAAGCAATTCATACACAACGTACCATCAGTCGATGTAAGCAAGCATCGCCAAAGCGATCATCAGCAAACAAAGCCCAAGCTCATTGCTTATAAGCATAAAAAGATCGTGGCATAAATGCAGCCCACGAATGCAAATGTAATAATTTGCCTCGCCGTGTCTAGAAATCCAATAACCCGGTACTGTCATCTAGCAGCTTATTAAAGTTACAAAATAACAAATGCATTCGGGTGAAAATGGTACCCGACCCGTCATGACTGCAAACAGCACTTCCGTAGTGCTGCCCCGCCAAAATCCGGGCCGCCTTCACCCACCTTGATCAACAACAGGCGTACAAATAAAAACAGATGTCATCCGCAACCGAAAATAAGCAAATTATACATCCATCAGTCTTGTCTAAACATTGGCAGCCGTAGCTACAACCACATTCTCTACTGGCCTGTCATATTTCAGCAAAGCAAACGCTTACAAACCACACGTAAATTAAGCAACCATTAGCCCAGAAACAACCAACAACGGTGTAAGCATAAGTGAGTAATGTATAAAAGGCTCAGACAAACTAAGAGCAGATTAAAGAGGACACGTTCACCATGGCTGCGACCATAATAGGTCACCCCGCCAAGATACGAATGGTCTCATATTTACAAAAGTTGTTCAGACTCATCACAACATACATAATAGACATTGCTTTTTTAGCTTATTAAGCTTACATGCTTTACAAAAAAGCTCATAAACCGGGAAAAAAAACTAACACAAACATCTTTAAACAATGTGTTACAAATAAAGCATAACATCAACTAACCAACCCCATAAGCCCCTAAAAAAGCAACATGCTCATAAACCCACGGGTGTAAAAAGCTATTTCTAAAAATTAAATACCCACATAAGCTAGTAAATTTAGCCAATCCAAACACCCCCTATAAACCCCTAAAATTAAAACACAACCCCTAATCTAAAAACATAAAAAAACATAAAATCAATAAAAACCCTAAACCAAAAAGGTAAATTCGAATAATTTGTTAACCACGTCAATTAATCGAAATCATCTGCATGCATTCTAATTTTAAAAACTTACAATCACCAAAGGATGGTGTATGTTAAGCGGTGGGAGGGGAGAGAGAAATAGTTCTGGAAGATGATAGAGAAAGAGAGATTAAAGAAAGGGATGGTCGAACATGGGTGATATTATAACCTAAAGCAAAACCAGATGAAAACCAGGTTAAGAAACAACCCAGATGCAAAACACCCAGATCTCAAATATGTCTTAGAAAGAGAGAGAGAGATAGACAGAGATGTATATGAGATGGATATGCATGATTCAAGAGAGATTGGAGAGAGGAAATGTGGGAGAGACACGTGTTGTTACCAATTTGAGACAGAGATGAAGAGAGTGTTGTGAGTGTCTGAGAGTGTGTTGTGAGTTTGTGAGTGTTGTGAGTATTGCGAGTGTTAACGGGTCGGTACCAGGTTAAGAAAAAAACCCGACAAGCAAAAACCTCCTAATGGTTGTATATATTGGATAATATGCATTACTATCACTTAGGTTGCGGATAGAGATTTTCCTCGTTTTGCGTGCATCGTTTTCCATGCCTACACGTATTTGATATTCTCTTGCTATTACTTTGAGCTGAGTTTATAGCCTCACGTTTTACTTGTTTTACATATACTTTATAACTTTTGGGGTGAGAACATGTTTGTTTACAAAGTCATTTACATGATTGATTTAAACTTGTTACATACTCGTTTACACATTGTCTTACATACTCATTTACATATCCCGCGATGGGATACATTACTTGATTTCATTTGTGGACGCAAATACATTCTTAACTTTTCAAATGATTACGGATTAACTTGGGTGGATTGAACTGTTAACTACAAGTTGGTAGACGCGAATGTTATAAAATAGATCTATTCGGGTGTGACAGCCCCGTTTGGGTGTTTAGCTATCATTGGTGTCGACATTACCGAGCCAACGAATGTTATACCATGTCGGAGCAAAGAACGACATTTACATGAACATGAACATTTACGGTGCCTTGAATAAAGTGGCATACAAGTCTGAGCCTCAGTTTCATGAACTTAGAGTAATCGTAATCACTCATTTGGCAATACATACTTGAACATTTCGTGATATGTTCAATTATCATGCATACTTTGAACAATTGCAGTCCAACTTTCATACGTACATTTTTGTGACTATTATAAGAGTTGAAATGGTCATACACACTTTGCAAATATTTGGTTCAACATTTATACTAAAACAAGCCTACGAAACTCACCAACTTTATGTTGACACTTTTAAGCATGTTTTTTCTTAGGTAAAATAGACGCTTGACTACTTGATGTGCATTAGAGTCTAAACAATACAAGATTACTTTTCAAACGACACGTTTAGAGGTCGTTCTCTCATAGCTTGTGCAAAAGTACTCATGAAGTAACGCTCCCGGACATAACTCTGCTATGACCTAATTTGGGGGTGTTACATTAACTAACCAGTGTAGTTAGTTAATAAAACATGTATAAGATTTTTGGTGTAATCCTATAAATTTACCAGTTTAGAAAGATCACTCCATCTATTAAAAATAGTGCTTATTATTGAGGTCTCGAATAGATATACCAAGCCAAGTTCTAAAGTTTACTACAGTCACTGGCACACTCATATTTTTATGGAATTTGGGTAAACATTTGGAAACTGATAAGTCAAAATCCTCATAATATCTAACAAGGGTTATGTGTACGGGGTCATGTGGCTAATAACTTCATAAAAAGTATGCTATTTTTTTTAAAATTTAGGCATAAATTAAGCATGTTAAGCATATTAATGTGAAAACAAGGACAAGTAAGCGTTCTAATTCTCTTCCCTCCACTTGAGATATACAACGACCTCATTGGATAAATATAAAATTAAAAACAAGAAATAGAAAGAATTAGAACGGGAAACTCCCTTAAGTTTTGCTCGGTATGATCCTCCATGTTGCATTTATGAGCAAGATTGTATGTGCAAGAGCGTCTGGATCCTAGCACGAACAACATGCATACAGTAATTAAAGAAAATAAGCAAACCACTAATTTCACCATTTCGTTTAGCAAGTTCCTGTTATCAACAATAAGAAAACAATGCAATTCTATCTTGGTTGTATTCGTTTGGTTAAAAAATAAAATCCTAAAAAGCGTATAGGAAATTGATACGTCGTATGGTATAAGGCGGATACGTTGTATCCAATCCTGTGTTAAAAATCCTAAGTATGGGTCAGATTAAGTAATACGTTGTATTCATTTAACGAATATGCCGTATAGAAAATCTGACAGTAAAGTTTTTAAATGCAGAAAATTAAAGATTGGATAACGTCCAGACATTCGATACGCCATATGGGGTGGTATGGATAAGCCGTATCAATGTCTGGGAAGACAGACTTGATAAAAATAGCCGGGTTATCTCCCGAAAAGTACTTTTGTTTACAGCAAAGTCTTTAAGTTAGACTTGTCTTATCTCATTCACTTTCTTCTCAACTCATCAATCTCTCCATCACTAGTGTTAATGAACCCCTTGGCGCATGCTCATTCGTCGAATTCTTCATAAAGACTAGCAATCCCATCCTTTGAGGTCCTAATCAAACCGTGCATCTCTTCTTCCAACTTTTCTTTCTCATCAACATGAAGGAAGGGGCGTCTTTGGCAAGAAAATAGTCAAACATCCATTCGAAATCTTCATCATTGATCATGAGTTCATATTCCCCAATCGATTCTTCACCTTTCTTGCTTGGGTTCTTCAAACCTTGTTCCAATAGCTTCCACTCTAAATTAGGTAAGTAACCACTCCAACCATCATCATTTTTTGATTTTATAGTCTTTTCATTCTTTCCCCGCCAGCGTTCATAAAACTCATCAAACCATTTTCCAAATGGTGTGTCATTATTGAACCACTCAAAGTCCTCCTCAAATTGCTTTGATCCTCCGTTCTTCTCCTCGTTAATGTACCTAGTTTCATTCTCCATCTTATTCTTACTTATTAGAAGAACAAACTTGTTTAGAAGGAGGGTTGATATTTTATCGTGAAAATATGAATTTGCTATTGTCAGCGTTTGGGTACGCCGTATCAAAATGCAGCAGTGAGGGCAGATACGCTGTATCCATAAACAAACATGGCTTATTACTGCAGCTGATATAAGTCGGATACCACCTACCATTAATTACCTGATTTGGTCAAAGTCTCCCCATCATTCGACAATGGGAATAGTAAACTAAGAGGATTAGGCAATTAGATTTTTATAAATATCAAGTCTTAACAAGATTTAAGCAGGGACGATGTTAATCAAAGTGTTCAAAAATCCTAACTCAAATCAAGTTCAAACTAGTAAAGATTAGAGGAAGAAGACATACCGCATCCCAAGTTGGGAAGGATTAAATCAGTGGATGAAGACTAAAGTAAAGATTTTAACAAAAGTTGCTATGGTAACGTAGATTGGTTTTAGGTCTGTTAGAAATCGAGAAAAGACTCGGTCACTACTAATATATCGTAGAATAGCTCGTAGCGTAATATTTGAAAACTCACCAAGCTAACCAGGTTAACATAAGACATCCTTATGTTGACCGGCCTAGTGTTGTTATAAATACCCCTTTCCACACCTTGGAGAGGGTTGGTTGTTTCATTTCTCTCATAATACATTTCCTTCTTTCTCTTTCTAAAGTGTTACAACCCTCCTTCCTCTCTCTAGACTTTCTCTTGCTTATTTGTTAAGTGATTTGATACATCTACAATTGGTATCAGTCACCATGGGGTGATATCGTGAGTTTGTGTGGGTTTATATATTGTGTAGATCGTTCGTTTTGTTGTCTTTTTGGTTTTGTGACTTGAAAATCAAAGCCCGGATTTTATGTTTAAAAGTGTTAAAGTTTATGTTTTTAAGTAAGATCTAGGTCTAAGATAACTAGTTATGCAAGAAAAATCAAGATAAAACGTCAAAAGGGTGAGTTTTTGGTGATTTTTATGGAAAAAGTTTGTTTTTTTTAAGCAGGCGAAACATGTTATGAAGCTAGCGAAACATGTTTTGAATCTAGTGAAATATGTATGCAAGCAAAACATGTATGCGAAATATGTTTTCATGCGATTTATGACAAGTTGAAGTTTAAGCGATTTATGTCATTTCTTGGAAACGAAACTCTGCTTAATTTTTCTTAGGTCATGCGAAACATTTCAAGCGAAATATGTATGTGATTTATGTCTTGATTCGATTTATGACAGGTTGTTAGTTAAGCGAAATACGTAATTGTGTAAAATAAAACTCTGTCCAATTTTTACAAACCAAGCGAAACACTACATTGTCATATTCCTTGAGAAACATTATAGTTACATATTCCTTGAGAAACATTACAGTGACATATTCCTTGAGAAACATTACACTAACATGTTCCTTGAGAAACATTACATTAATCACAAAAAGATCCTATTTTCTACGGTTTGTCTTACTTTGTAAAATCCCGTGAAATACTTCAATTTCTAGGTTTTAGTGAAGATTTGTAAAATCCTGTGGAATATCAATCTTAATCACCGATAACAACACTCCTTAACACAATCCTCCTTTATCACTGTTCGATCAATCATTAATCATTTCACTTTTCAATTAAAGCAAGATGACTACTTTAGCAGAAAACATAATTGTTGCTGGCGCTGAGAACCATCCTCTAATGCTTGAGAAATCAATGTACGATTCATGGGCAAGTCGTATATGTCTATTCATCAAAGGGAAGAAAAATGGTAGGATGATGCTTGATTCAATCGACAATGGTCCACTAGTCTATCTAACGGTTGCAGGTGAAGATGGGCAGACTCGACCTAAGAAATACTATGAACTTACTGAAGCACAACAACTTCAAGATGACTGTGATGTTCAAGAAACAAATATCATTCTTCACGGTCTTCCACCCGATGTGTATGCACTTATAAACCATCAAAAGGTAGCTAATGATATTTAGGATAGAGTCAAGCTACTAATGAAAGGCACTGATTTATCATATCAAGAACGTGAATGTAGATTGTACAACTTGTTTGATAAGTTTGCTTTAGTTCAGGGTAAAATATTTTATAAGTATTACTGGAGATTCTCTCAGCTGATCAATGACATGCATTCTATTGGGATGACAATGCAGCAAGTTCAAGTCAATACCAAGTTTTTGAATGCTCTTTCACCAGAATGAAGCAAGTTTGTCACTGATGTGAAGTTAGCAAAGAATTTGTATACCACCAACTATGATCAGTTGTATGCATACCTCAGTCAACATGAACGACTTGCTAATGAAGTACGTATCATGCGTGAAAGATATCCGAATCATCTTGCATTTGTAGCCAACTCTCAAACTCTATACAATCTCTCTCAGTCTTTACAACATTCAGGTTCTTCAATGTATCCACCCCCTCAACAATTCATACTAGTTTATGCAGCACCTATTCATCATCAACACCATCACACTCCAGTCAATCCACAACAACAATTAGTTTCTCTACAACCATTCATATCTCTGTCAATGACACAACAATATCAAGCTGAATTTCTTAAATTGGACTCTGGTCTCGTTGTTCCTATATTTCAGCAATGAGATGATCCGATTGAATATATCAACAAAGCAATGGCATTCCTATCTGCTGTGGCATCAAGGTTTCCACCTTTAAACAATCAACTTAGAACGTCTTCCAATCCCAGAAATCATGCAACCATTCAAGATGGAAGAGTCACAGTTCAACAAGTTCAAGGAAGACAAACTCAGAGTTTTACTGGTACAGGAAATAAAGGAATTGCTACAACCTTAAGGGGAAACTATGCAGCTGGTCAAGCAAAGGTTTTGAAGTGTTATAACTGTGTGGGGGAAGGGCATATGGCGAAACAGTGCACTCAGCCAAAGAGGCCAAGAAGTTCTGCATGGTTTAAAGAGAAGTTGATGTTAGCCAAAGCACAAAAAGCTGGTCAGATATTGGATGAAGAGCAACTTGTAATCATAGCAGACCCTAGAATAGTAGAAGTTTAAGTTGCTCAACAGACAATCCCTCATAATTCAGCCTTCCAGACTGAGGATTTGGATGCCTATAACTCGGATTGTGATGATATATCCTCGGCTAAAGTGGTTCTAATGGAAAATCTTTCAAGCTGTGATTCAGATGTCCTCTCCGAGGTACCATACTCTGATACTTATCTGAATGATATAATTAATCAGGATGTGCAAGAGATGTTGTATTTTAAACAAACACATATTGATGATTTTCCAGATAATGAGATAACCAGTGATAGCAATATCATTACTTACTCTTAATATCTGCAAGAATCACAAGATGCGGGTATTCAAGATACTAATTCTTCTGCACCAAATGATTTATTGGTTCTATCTTTGGTTGAACGAATAACTGATCATGTAGCTAATTTAGATAAGGAAAATCAGACAAATAAAATGGTAAATAAATCCTTAACCGCTGAGCTTGAGAGATACAAAGAACGTGTCGCCATTTTTGGACAAAGACTTAATGTAGATTTGAACAAACATGAAAAATTAATAGATTCTCAAATGGATGACTTAATTCAGAATAGAAATGCAAAGTTTGCGGCTTTTCAGCAGGAGATCGATACACTTAAAGAAACTCTTTCTAATCAGGTCAAAGAAAAAGAATCTTTATCAACAACATTAATTGTCTTCAAAACCGAATGTAAAGAAAAAGAATCTAAATACATGGACAAGGAAATTGTTTTGGAAAACCAAAGTAAAGAACTGGAAAATATTCTTTATAAGTTGGATCGATCTACACAAGCAATGCATATGCTAACGAAACCTTAAGTTTTTTATGATAACACTCATAAACAAGCTCTTGGTTATCAAAATCCGTTCCATCTTAAAAAAGCTCAGCAGATTAAACCAACATTATATGATGGTAGTGTTATTGCTAAGGAACATGATGTGATTTCTGTGATTGATGATGAAGAGACATTGATTTTGGAAGAAGAGAGATGATTAAAGATGCTTGATAAACAGAATGATCCAATTTCAATAAAACAGAAAATTAATATTTCTCCAATTGATTATTTAAAATTGAATAAAATAAAAGAAGATTTTGGTAAACGTTTTGTTACTAAAAAATAATTATCTACGATACAAGCTTTCTGGTTAAAACATTCGAACTATAATCCTGACACATCTGTTAAGTCACATACACCTGTTAGAATTGAAGCTCCTAGTGAACTTTCTAAGGTAAGTTTGGTAAATGAAAGTCTTAAAAAGCTAAAATATCAACTCGCCAGTTTTGACAAGTTCGTGAAAAAGAGAACCACATATGATGCTATAACGGCAGGTGCGTAGGGTTTTGAACATACAAAAGCTTGTTTTGTAACTGAAATAATTCCATTTTTAAAAGTTTTAAAAGATACATTTAATGCGTTTGATAAAACTCTTTTAGATGAAATTACTGAAGTTCAAACTATTTTTAACTAAATAGAAGCGGCTGTTGATCAGTGTTTTGTAGACAAAAACACTTTTGAAATTCAAATCAAACAACTTAGTATTGATAATGATCAACTCTTGAAACAAATCATGTCTCAAGAAATTGTGAATATTGCTGTTTTGTGTGTGAGTTTGTGGGAATATTTGAGTTGAATAAGTCATGTGTGGATGAATGCAATAAGTGTCTGGAACTTGAGACTGAGCTTCTCAAAAAGAAAGATTTGATTGAAAAAGATGTTTACGATAAACTTTGAAAAGTTATTCAACACTAGAAAAGCATTGCATTTCTTCGAAATTAACAACTCAACTCAATCAAGAAATTTTTCAAAAGGACAATTCTGGTGAAAACCAAAATGCTCTCACATTTAATCAATTATTTGAAATAAATGAATTGAAAGCTAAGTCACAAGAAAAGGACACGGTCATCAGAAAGTTGAAGGATAAGATTAAATCTTTGAGTCGAAAAGATAGTGTGGAAAATGTAAAGAAAGACATTGATGAGATTGAAACAATAAACATTGAGTTGAAGCATAGTGTGGCGAAATTACTTTCTAACAATGAAAATTTAAGAAAGGAATGAGAGCATTTGAAATCAATTTACAAAGACCAATTTGACTCAATTAGAAAGACACGTGTTCAATCCAAAGAACATTGTGCCTCTTTAATTGCTCAAATCAATGCAAAGTCTGTTGAAAATTTGGATTTAAATGCTTAACTTCAAGAAAAGGTTTTTGCTAATGCAGCATTGAAAAATGAAATAAAGAAACTTAAAGTGAAAAATGTTATCGATATTGCTGTTTCAAAACCTACTGCCACAATTGCTCCAGGAATGTTCAAGCTAGACATAGAACCTATTTCTCGTAGACTTAAGAACAATAAGGATGCCCATGAGGTTTATCTTGAGAAGACTATAGAAAATACTGACACCACTCGTGGACTTGTAGAATGCGCTAGAAAACAGAATCCTAGTGAACCTCTATTAGAATCTGCTTGCATTTTACAAAACACGTTCATGAATTGTTAGTCTATGTCTCTAAGACATGCCATAGTTTAACGAAACCTTGTGAGAAATTAGTTGTTGTCACGCCAATGAACAAGGACAAGAAAGTTAGGTTTGTCAAACCTGTCACATCTTTAAGCAACATTCCCAAGCAAACTGATTCTCTTAGAACCAAAGATTCTAACAAACCTTTGTTGACTTCTACTGGAGTAAACACTACTATTAGTGCTAGCGGATCAAAGCCTTCATGTAATACAAAGAAAAATTGGATCTCGCGACCACCAAGTAGCAATCAAAAGAATAAAGTAGAAGAACACCCTAGGAAAGTTAAATCTAGTTTGAAGAAGATGAATTTTGTTTTTGGACCTATCAGTAATGCACATGTTAAGCATTCTGTGAGAAATGCTTTGAATCTATTTGTGTTATCTATAAAAAATGTTTGTTTGATGCTAATCATGATATGTGTGTTATTGATTATGTGAATGATGTGAATGTGCGTTCTAAATCTAAAAGAAATAAAATGAGAAAAGTATGGAAACCTACGGGTAAGGTGTTTAATGAAATTAGATATAGTTGGAAACCTACAGGTAGTACCTTAAATATAGTCGCAAATAAGTGTCTTTTAACTAGGTTCACCTCTACTAAAGTAGTGCCTACTAAGGAAACCACTAACAAATCAGTTCATACACCAACTCAAGGAATCAGAGTTTATAGTAGGAGACCCAAAGCACTAAAATTAGTAGGATCGAGTAGTAAATCTAAGATCACAGAATCTAGAATCTCTTACTCCTCGGACCCCACTCAAACTGGGGGATCCACTATTTCTGATGTTCCATCTGCTTCTCTTAACGATTGCAGGTTGTCCAAATTGTTATGTGGTATTTAGACTCCGGATGCTCCAAGCATATGACTGAAAATTGCTCTCAACTCATCAACTTCGTTAGTAAATTTTTAGGTACCATCAGATTTGGGAATGATCATATTGCTAAGATAATGAGTTATAGAGACTATCAAATAGGAAATGTTACAATATCTCGGGTTTACTATGTGGAATGGTTAGGACACAACTTATTCTCCGTGGGACAATTTTGTGATTCTGATCTCAAAGTAGCTTTTCGCAAACACACCTGCTTCATTCGTGACTTAGAAGGTGTTGATCTACTCAAGGGATCAAGGGGTTCAAACTTATACACTTTATCTATGGAAAATTTGTTGCTTTCCTCTCTTATATGTCTCTTGTCTAAGGCCTCAAAGACCAAGTCTTAGTTGTGGCATCGAAGATTATCTCATTTAAACTTTGATTATATCACTTCTCTTGCCAAACATGGTCTTGTCCGAGGACTTCCAAAACTAAAGTATCAGAAGGATCACTTGTGCTCTGCCTGTGCTCTTGGTAAAAGCAAGAAACACTCCCACAAACCCAAAGCTAAAGACTTTATTCAAGAAAAACTCTATCTACTGCATATGGATCTTTGCGGGCCAATGAGGATTCAAAGTATCAATGGGAGAAATTTTTTACTGGTTATCGTTGATGATTATTCTCGGTTTACATGGGTGAAATTTCTACGATCAAAGGATGAAGTTTTAGAGTTCATGATCAAATTCCTCAAAATGATTCAAGTTTGTCTGAATGCAACCATTCGCAACATCAAGACTAATAATGGCACAGAATTTGTCAATCAGACACTGAGAGCTTATTATGAAGAAGTCAGAATCTCACATCAAACATCCGTTGCTCGCACTCTACAACAAAATGGTGTTGTCGAAAGACGAAACTGTACTTTAGCGGAAGCTGCTTGCACCATGTTGATCTTTTCAAAGGCTCCATTATTTCTCTGGGCAGAAGCATTCGCGACAGCTTGCTATACTCAAAACCGATCATTAATCCAAAAATGTCACAATAAAACACCGTATGAACTTCTCCATGATAGAAAACCTGACTTATCTTATCTTCATGTCTTTGGTGCTCTTTGCTATCCTATAATGACAGTGAAGATATTGGTAAGTTAAAACCTAAAGATGATATAGGAATCTTTGTTGGTTACGCTCCTGCAAAGAAAGTATTTCGAATCTACAACAAAAGGACCCGTTTAATCATTGAAAGTATTCATGTTGATTTTGATGAGTTGACAGCAATGGCTTCTTAACAATTTAGTTCAGGACCCGGGCCTAAACTTTTGACTCCTGGAACAATCAATTCAAGACTCGTGCAAAACATTCCTTCTTCAACTCCGTATGTCCCACCAACAAAGAATGACTGGGAAATATTGTTTCAACCAATGTTTGATGAGTACCTTAATCCTCCACCATGTGTTGATCCTTAAGTTCCTGCAGTCATTGCTCCAGAACCTGCTGTTTCAACCGGTACACCTTCCTCAACTATAATTTATCAAGATGCACCATCTACAAGTACCTCACAAACAAATCAAGAAACAACAACTCCTATCATTCCTCTCGGTGTTGAGGAAGATGACTATGATATTAAAGTTGCACACATAGATAATAATCCCTATGTTGATTTTCTAATTCCAGAACCCAGTTCTAAAGAATCCTCTTCTCAGGTTGTTATTCCAAACAATGTGCACTCAGTCAACCAACCACCCGAACACATCAACAAATGGACCAAAGATCGCTCGCTTGATAATGTAATTGGCGATCCTTCTAGACCGATTTCCACTCGACATGAACTACAAGATGAAGCCCTCTTCTGTTATTTCGATACTTTTCTTTCTTCCATTGAACCCAAGAGTTACAAAGAAGCATTGACAGAATCCTGTTGGATTGAAGCCATGCAAAAAGAACTCAATGAGTTTGAACGTCTTATAGTTTGGGAGTTGGTACCTCGTCTGGATCGTGTTATGATTATTACCTTAAAGTGGATATACAAGGTGAAATTAGAGGAACTAGGAGCTGTGTTGAAAAATAAGGCTCGCTTGGTAGCGAGGGGATATCGTCAGGAAGAAGGCATAGACTTTGAGGAATCTTTTGCTCCTGTTGCACGACTCGAGTCCATCCATATCTTTATTGCATTTGCTGCTCATATGAACACGATCGTCTATTAAATGGATGTGAAGACCGCATTCTTGAATGGCATACTGCGTGAGGAGGTATATGTTAGTCAATCAGATGGGTTTGTAGATCCAGAGAATCCCAACCATGTGTACAAGCTTAAGAAAGCCCTTTACGGTTTGAAACAAGCTCAACGGGTTTGGTATGCTTTGCTCTCATCGTTTCTACTCTCCCAAAAGGTCTCAGAAGGCACCGTTGATCCTACATTATTCATCAAGAGAGAAGGCAAAGACATTTTACTAGTATAAATTTATGTCGACGATATTATTTTTGCCTCCACTAAACTTGATCTTTGTGAATCATTTTTTAAAATCATGTGTTCAAAATTCAAGATGTCGATAATAGGCTTAGGACTTTAGATTTCTCAAAGTCCTAGAGGCATCTTTTTAAACTAATCTAAATATGCTCTTGAATCACATACAAATTATGGTATGGAAACCTGTGACCTAGTAGATACTCCAATGGTGGAGAAATCCAAACTGGATGAAGATCCACAAGGGAAAGCCGTTGATCCTACACGTTATCGTAGAATGATTGGCACCCTTATGTATCTCACATCTAGTAGACCAGACCTTGTATTTGTTGTGTACATGTGTGCCAGGTATCAGGCAAAGCCTACTGAAAAACACTTACATGCGATAAGCGAATATTTTGATACCTAAGAGGAACCATAAATATAGGTATGTGGTATTCGAAGGATTCTTACATTGCTCTAACGGCTTTTGCAGATGCTGACCATGCGGTTTGCTAAGATACCAGAAAAAGTACGTCTGGAAGTATGCAACTATTAGGTGATAGATTGATGAGCTGATCATCAAAGAAATAGAAAAGCACTGCCATATCAAGTACGAAAGTTGAATACATTACCTTGTCAGGATGTTGTGCTCAAATACTTTGGATGAGATCACAATTAACTGACTATGGCATTGGGTTCAAAAAAATACCTTTGTACTGCGATAATAAAAGTGTCATTGCTTTATGTTGCAACAACGTCCAACACTCCCGGTCCAAGCATATTGACATCATACATCACTTTATCAAGGAGCAAGTGGAGAACGGGGTGGTTGAGCTGTATTTTGTCAGAACAGAGTATCAGCTGGCAGGCATTTTCACCAAGCCTTTAGCACGAGAACAAATTGAATTTCTCATCAACAAGCTTGGTATGCGAAGCATGTCTCCTGAAACTCTAAAAAAGATGGTAGACGAAGAGGAAGAGTAATGGTGGTAAACTCTTCACATATCCTTTGTATCATATGTATATAAGAAAATCAGAAAAACCCAAAAAGATTTTTCATTTTATATAAACTTTTCAAAAAGAAATTGAAAAATATAAACCATAAAAAGAAAATACAAAATTAAAAAAATCAGAAAATATAAAAATATGGTGTTCATGACATGTCTTCTGAAAGTAGATAACATTTACGGCCGTAGAAATACCATTCAATAATGATACGAGGCTGTAAATGAAGTTCGAACAGAAGTTCAAATTGTTTTCAAAACATGTCATATGGCTTGCTATTATTTCAGATAGCAACCCGGTCTTCAACTTAAAGGCAAGTTATTTCGCCAAAAAGAAAACTTGACCTCACAACGAGAAATTAATTTTTCTCGGGAATGAATTACTTCATATTCATTCAAAGGCTTGTGTTTACTTTGAAACAGTAAACACTGGCTTCCTCTATCAAATAAGTGTACGTGTCAGTGCATTTATTTATGTAAAATGAGAGAAATCTTGTTTTTATTGGTTTTGTTTTTGAAAAATAATTAAACATATCAGTTTCTCATCAGAAAAGATTTTAGAAGAATTTTCTATCACTCAAACAATGTCTATAGCTCTTTAAATAGAAAACGAGACATTATTTGAAGGGGAGAAATAGTCAAATTCTTTTAAAAAATGATCTTTCAAAAAAAGTCATCTCGGAATAAAAAGGAAAAAGTGTTTAACAATAACGGATCATCAATTAAATAGGAGTTAATATCATTTTAACTCAAAAGGTCTTAAGATGTTATTGGTTTTAACCTTTAGAGACTAAATGGCAAAATATAGGACCTAGAACCTAAGTGTATAACTTTAGGGGCTTAATATGTCAATTCTATAACTAGCTTTAGACTTAGGAATAAGTTTAGAAGGAAAATAGATTATAACATAAAATACAAGGACCATTTGTGTCATTTTTGAAACTTTGGCCGGTCATAACCCCCTTTCTATCACATTTCGCTCACTCACACACTTATTCATACATCCACACGCACCCTTTTCTCTCCAAAAACACATTTCGCTTCATTCATACTCAAAATTAAAACTCAGTTTCAAGACTAAAGCTACACTTCTATATGTTTATAAACCCGTTAACATTACATTGGTAAAAATAATTAGTCTAAAACTCCTTTTATCACTCGAAAATCAAGAAATTTGATTTAGGGTTCATAAATTAAAGGTTGAGATTTCTTCTAATTAAGTGAGGGGTTTTGTTCGTTAGGATGTTATTAACACTAGTCTAAAACAGTTTTCCATTTCGTTAACACATAAGTGAGATATCTTGATTCTTATGAGCTAAAACTATGCGAAACTTGTGTTTATGTTTGAATATTCATGGGTTTGCATTAATAAGACTCTATGATGCTTTCTTATGCCTTTGTTACTAGGTTTTGACCTCCTTAGAAACCTTTTACTTGGAAAAGTTGTTTTTCTAGGCTCATTAAATCTAAAATGGTATAAGTTTGCTCGTGTGGTGTTCAAAGTGTGGTTGTTAACTGTTATATGTCCATATGTGAACTATTTGAGCCTCCTAGATGTTCTTTGACCCGTTTGAAATGTGTCCTTCATTTGTCTATACTCGAATTGTCAGTGTTTAGCATAAACAGTTGTTTAAGTCTTATGGAATTGTTTTCTAAAAAGATTTTGATTGATATGTGATATATGTGAAATAGTCTTAATGGTTTTTGATTGGTAAAACTCAAGTTAGGAATTTTTTCTTAAGGCATGCGAAACATGTATGAATCAAACGAAACATGTAACATATGAACTGTGCGAAACATGTATTCCATGCGAAATATGTCTAGATAGTGCCATGCGAAATATGCTTATGAAGTGCTATGCGAAACATGTCAAACAGTGTGAAACATGACAGGTCACATTCCAAGCGAAATATGTCAAAATATAAAAGGAAACTCTGCCCATTTTTTTAACATTTGTGTAATACTTGATTATAGTGTCATATTTCATAGCTTGCCATGTTTGAATGTGCCTTAGTTACCCTCTGATTAAATGTGTGTCTATGTCTAGTTGACCTTTTCTGTTGACTTTGACTATTGATCTTAGTTGACTGTATTCTTAGAGTGTCTTAATACAGTCATGTTTGCATAAAACCTAAAGATAGCATATTTCTAAATCAGTCATTTTATCAAGGATAACCAAATTAATCAGTAAAATATATATGTTATGTATATAAACTGTATTGGTTAATTCTTAAGCAGAATCATAAATCCATAAGAAACTCAACAAATTGTTGCTCATGATGAGAAATGGGTTTCATCTACAGAAAAGGTCAAGATAAGCTCTACCAATGTTAGACTGGAAACCATTGTGCAACCAAAGGAAGAAACATTTCAAGTTGTCATTGATGTGATCAAGAATTCCACGTGCTTCAAGGCATTCACTATCACTGCAAAAGGTCCCTGAAATCTTTATGCAGCAGTTCTGGTACACCATCAAGAAGGTCAAAGACTTAGAATCTTATGAATTCCTTTTGGCCAACAAAAAGTGCGTTGTCGATGCTGAAGTCTTTAGAAAGATTCTAGATATCTGTCAAGAGTTGAAGGTGAAGAATTCACCGAGGTACAAGATGATGATGCTACCCTCACCTTCCTCATTCACATTGGCTACAAAGGTCCACTACACAAGTATACCAACATGTATGTGGATCACATGCATCAGCCATGAAGAACTCTGGCAGCAATTATCAACAAATGTCTCTCTGGGAAGACTGCAAGCAATGACAGACTTAGAAAATCCAAAATTAACATAATGTGGGGCATGTTCTATAGAGAAAATATCGACTATCCTGAGCTAATTTGGGAAGACTTTGCTTTCCAGATTGATCATAGGAAGGAGAGAAAATCAAGACGTGAAACTATGCCATTCCCCCGATTTACCAAAGTCATCATCAATCACTTCCTCTCACAATGCAAGTCTCTCTCCAACCATAAGTTTCAACACTGTCATACAATCAAGGATGATGGTATTGTAAGCAGACTCAAGTTTGTCAGAATTGGAGAAGACTATTAGGAATATAGACTACCTATTCTTGATATCATGCTGAATGATGCAATCAAACGATCAAAATCTAATCAAATATTTCTCAAATATTCAATTGTTCAAATTACTCCCAAGAAGAGCAGAGGCAAAGGTTCACAAGGGAAGAAGACCGCAATACCCATATGGCAGATGTTGATGTGTCTGAAGAGTCTGACTCGGAACCAGCCAAAAAGAGAACTGCTAGTAGAAGAGTGGTAAAAAAGAAAGTCACAATTTCTGCAGCTGACAACATCATTCCTGATCCAGATGTCGCTTTAGAATTAGGTAATTATATCAGCTTAACGGAAGCTGCAAAAGAGGAAGCTGCAAGGCAAGTCCATGCTACTAATGCAAGGATTGTGACTGAATCTGAACCCGAACCTACTAAGAAAAAGACTGGTAGTAGAAGTACAAGGGGTGTGGTCATTCAAGACACTCCAATTGCTCCAAAGCCAAAACTAGCCACTTCAAAGCTTAAACTTAAGGGTGCTCAATCTTTAACTCCTAAAGAACAAGAAGTTGCAGATATTATGCAAGCTCTTAAAGAAAGCAAGAAAACCATTAGGAGATAACCATGCACTGGAGGCTCAAATGAAGGAACTGGTGTTTCACCAGGGGTTCCAGATGAGTCCATAGTCGCCCCTGCAACCTCAAGTGAAGGAACCGGTACTAAACCAGGGGTTCCAGATGAGGAAAAGGTTGCATCTGAAGAAAAAGTTATTCTTGAGTGGGGATCTGAATAAGAGATTGAATACTCGAAAGAAGATTAAGATGATGATGAAGAAGTTGACTAGATATATTTTGATGAAGATGAAGAGAAGAAAGATGATACTGATGATGATAAAAGTATCAATCTTGAAATGACTGATGATGAAGAAACTGATGATGAGTTTGTACACGGTGTTAAACAAGTTAATGACAATGAGGATGAAGAGATGACAAATGCTGAAGTTGAAGAATCTAGGAACGGTGATGAAGAAAATATTAATGCAGCAAAGAAGGATGCTGGAAAGACTAAAGAAGTAAAGGATGATGCCAAGAAAGCTAAAATTCCTCCAACAAACTCCAGCTTATCGGTATCTTCAGGTTTTGGTGATCAATTTCTTAAACTTTCATTTGATACCTCTTTAGTTAGTACTGTTAAGGACACCACAGATGCTGAGATTAACTCTTTATTGGATATTAAAATCCAATCTGAAGTTCCACATATCCAGTCTCCATCCGTACTTAGAGTACCAGTGTTTGTGATTTCTAAGCCCTCGGTCCTCTCTCTAGTATAAGAAACTCCTTCAATAGCACCTGTAACATCTCTACCTCCTCTATTTGTCTCCACCATACCACCTGTACCTCTCAAAACACCAGCACCAATCCCTACAACACCAATCACAACCGATGATCCAACCATCACCATTGATGTCCCTAAATCTGATGCACTTTATGCTGTTTAGCTAAGAGTTGCAAAATTGGAAAAAGGATGTATCTGAGCTAAAGAAAATAGATCACTCTGCTAAAGGTCTTGCTACTCTCAAGTCATAAGTTCCAACGGTTGTTGAACAGTATCTTGGATCTAAAATAGGTGATGATCTTCAAAAGGTTCTACAGACACACACTGCAGACCTTATTCAGAAATACTCTGTGAAGCCAACTCCTGAGTCTAGCAAGATACGAAACCAACAATTGACCTTGAACAAGAATCTAAGAAGAGTACTTCAGAGATTCTCAAGATCAAGAGGGAACAAGTTAAGAAGCAAAAGATGCCAAAGTATACAATTAAGTCTACCGACAAGGCACCACTTAAAGAGTATGATTAGAAAATCGCTCTCTAGCAGACCATGCACAAAAACAAGTCTTTCAATAGAAATCCTGCTAATCTTGCATTGTACCATGTTCTCATGGAAGCGTTGATAGAGGATGAAAATGCCATGGATAAGGGAGTTGCTGATACATTAAAGAATCACAAAAGATAGCATGACGATGATGACGATGATGATGAAGACCCTTTAGCTGGACCAAACCAAGGTAAGAAGACAAAGAGGATAAGAACCAAAGAGTCAGAGTCTTCCAAGAAACCATCCACCACCAAGGAAACCCCTAAAGGTAAAGCTCCATCAAAAGGTTCAAAAATGGTAAGTCTGCATCTGCAAAGGAACCAGTTGAAGAACCAATTGCTGAGGTGGTAATGGGTGATGCAGTCTACACTGCGAGTGAAGATGTGGTTCATGATGATGATCAACCATAAGACACTTCAGAACCCAAGACAAACAAGACCCCGAACAAAGATTGGTTCAAGCAACCTCCAAGGCCTCCAACTCCTGATTTTGAATGGAACAAGCGTCAAGTTGTACTTGATCAACCTGAACAGCCTTGGTTCAACTAAATGGTCTCTGCTACAAATGATCCTCTCACATTCAGTAATCTAATTGCCACTCCGATTGACTTCTCCAAGTATGTGTTTAATCGACTCAAGATAGAAAATCTTACTCAAGATCTCTTGTTAGGACCTGTCTATAATCTGTTAAAAGGCACATGTACTAGCAGCATCGAACTTGAGTACAACTTCCAAGAGTGTTTTAATTTATTGATAGACAAACTTGATTGGAACAATCCAGAAGGAGATCATTACCCCTTTGACCTGTCCAAACCTATTCTCTTATAAGGTCGGCCAGGCCATCTAACCGTTGCTATTGATTATTTCTTCAACAATGATCTAGAGTATCTGAAAACCTCTTATCCAAAGAAAACATACACAACATCTATCACGAAGACAAATGCAACTCGGTATGAGATTGTGGGAATTGAAGACATGACCCTATGCTTTAGAGTACTATCAAACATGCGTATGAAAAAGACGCTGAAAAGGGGATCAAGCATTAGGGCAAAAGGCATAAGCTTTGGTACAGATCTCAGATGAACAAATTTTCCAAGCAAAATGTCTATTCTACTCAGAAAATTCTTGGTGTGAAGAGTGTTAGTGTCAAGAAACTGCATGGATATGGTTACTTGGAAGAAGTTGTGGTGAAAAGAGCTGATCGACAGCTATACAAGTTTAAAGAAGGTGACTTCGTGGATCTACACTTGAACGACATTGAAGACATACTGCTTCTTGCTGTTCAACACAAGCTATTCCATCTTAATGAAAGTGACATTGTTGACTTTATTGTGGCTCTTCGTATGTTCACAAGAAGTCTTATCATCAAATGTCGAGTCGAGGATTTACATCTTGGAGTAGAGAGTTACCAGAAGAAACTTAACATCACTGCACCTCAACAGAACTTTCCAGAAATAGAATTCAAAGAACTCTATACTTCATCATACAAACCACCAGGGGTAATCTATGAAAACTTGACCAAACAGAAATGAGTGATGCGGGCTGATAAGTTGTACAAGTTCTCGGACGGGACACTCAAGAAAGTTCAAGATAAGCTTCATCATAGAATACTCGATTTTCATTTGGGATACAACGATGAGATGTCAAGTAGAAAAGTGGATGGCCATAGACAAAAAGAGATCGGAGCTTATGGTCGAGTTGATCGATAAGCAGATGCGTGAAAGGCGAATCATCAGAAATCTGGAGCGATTAGTTAGTGCTCGGGAACTCGAGATGGACTACAAACTGATGACGCATACCGTATGATCATCAGGTCCAATCTCAAAATCTTATCGTGTGAATAATGTGAATATGTAGTATAGACTTATAATAATAGGCAAGTATAAATAGTGTTTGAGTACAGATTTTCTAGAATTTTTCAATAAATTCAAAAAAATTCAAATTAAATTATCAACACTATATATATATAATACCCTCATAAATTGAGGGAGAGCATTAAAATGTTCCTAATACGGCTTGTTAATAATCAGAACATTTTTCTCCCTAACCTGTTTTCAAACATATTTGAATCAATTGATATCCAAAATATCAAGAGATTTAAAAATTTTGATAAGGGGAGAAAATGTGATTAAAGTATATGGCTAAAAATGTGATCTTAATGAATCAAGTGCGAGCTTCACCCTTCATGTGCTAAATATTTTCGAATATCGATGCACGTGTCGAGGGGGAGCATTTCTGAAAAGTAAAACCATTAAAGTACTAAATGTTTTGATTTATACCATAAAGTACCTTGATCGATGTTTTCAAATGGTTTTATGGCTGAGAACAATACCAAAATACAGACCAAGTTTGTAATTAATTCGAATTATAAGGTGGTTAAGATTAGGTATTCGTTCCCATGATCCAGCCAGAACCGGAGGGATCTACCAAGTAAGACTTGTTTAATGTGGGGAGACAATTTAAGAAGGACTAGCTAATATGAAGGGATGGTGGTGTGGGATAGAGAGGAAGACACAAAGGATGTGATATGTCGGTGGCATATTGCTTATGTTCACTTGACAAAGGCTTCATTGCTTAAACCATTGGATAAGCTATATAGTTTAAATAAGTTAGCAAAGTGAGTGGGATTGGGGGACGGTTTTAATTGATTTAGGGGGAGGGATTTGTTAAATTTTTTAGTATTATGTATAAGTGTGGGTATTTGTTTAAGTATAGAAAGGCAATGTAGTTTACATGCATGGACAAATGCTAAAAATGCAAAATGTAAGCGTTTTACATAAAATATAAAAAAATATGAAAACTTGAAAATTAACTTTGTAATAAATATATAACACTTATTTGACATAAACTTATATTTGTTTAATGCCGATTTACGTTGATTGTTGATTTTTTACGCGATTTAACTTAACGGTTGCAAATAAAAGTAAACGCATAAAATTCCAAGGTAAATATTTGTGAGTTTATAGTCGTAAAATAACCTAAAATTGTGGATCGTCACAGTCTTCTCCCGTTAAAAGAGTTTTGTCCTCAAAGCTCAAGTTGTGGTATTTGATGTAGGTGTGGGGTCGACAAAAAGGTACGGATACTTGTTTTGATATACCTACCTCATTCTTCCTAAAATGTGGTAACTAACTTCGTTTTCTCAATATAAAGAGTATCATCATATTGGGTTTCAACTCCTTGTTTATACTATGAAGATTTTTGTTCTCAACGTTCTCCTTCTTAATTGCTTCACTTTGAACGTTCAAGTTTTGCGACAGCGGGTTAAAATTTATTATTGTTGTTAATACAAATAATGTCTAAAACGTTACTTATAGTTTTTGACCTCTCTATGTTTTGAAGATGATAAAATGTAAAAACTTTTACGGAATAAACGTTGACATGTTATTAATCGTAAACTTCCATTGCTAAGCAAATCACTTAAGGTATGTACAAACAAATCATTAAAAATAATTAGTGATCAAGAAAATTTTTTCTCTTAACCATTACATTTCTACAAAAGTATTTTTACAAAAATAAAAATATACAAAATATTTGTATTAATAAAAGAAATATTTTATTTAAATATAAAAATTCAAATCTGGTTTTCCTCCATAAATGGAAGCTTCTACACCAGATTTAACCTTCCTCACTAAAAGACAAAAATGGGAGCGTCGGTCTATTGGCGCCCCCCCTGATAGGTAGTTAATTTATATTTCTTGTTTGTTGTTTATATTGTAAGTAGTTAATTGTTGTTTTCTTGTTTGTTGTTTATATTGTAAGTAGTTAATTGCTGTGTTGTTTCATATTGTTGATTGATTAAACATATAGTCGAATCTAATATTTTTAGAAGTGAAATTTTAAAACACTAATTAATTGGTAGACTATTCAACCCCTCCCCCTGGCATCTTCTAGTTTTTACAATTGGTATCAAGAGCAAGGTCACTCAAGATTTTTAAAATATATTGTATTTTAAAGCTTGGATCGATGTATGGATTCCGACAAATATCTAGAAGGGCAATATATGCAAAGACCACCACTCTTTGAAAGTGATAGTTTCATTTATTGGAAAAATAGATTCAAAACATATTTTAAATCAAAAAATCTTGATCTTTGGCACGTTATTACCAACGGTGATTTTCAACCTATTGAACAAAACCCGGAAACCAAACCAGATGAGGTTATCCCTTTTGAAAAACAAAGTGACGAACTTAAAAGAAGGCTTGCGAAAAATAACGAAGCCAAAATGGTTATTTACAACGTGTTGCCTAGAAAAGAATATGAAAGAATTTTCATGTGTAATACGACAACATAAATTTGGAAAACTTTGTTAATCACCCATCAAGGTAAGAGCCAAGTCAAAGATAACAAGATCAACCTTTTGGTACAACAATATGAACAATTTGTCATTTCTGAAGACGAATCTATAGATAGTCCTTTTGATAGATTTAATACCATTATTACTAGTCTAAAAGCTCTTGATGAAGGTTACTCTAGCAAGAACTATGTTAGGAAGTTTCTTAGGGCTCTACATCCCAAATGGAGAGCAAAGGTCACGGCAATTGAAGAGTCGAAAGACTTGACATCACTATCTCTTGATGAACTCATTGGAAATCTAAAAGTCCATGAGATGATCATCAAGAAAGATTCCGAAATAGTCAAAGCTAAGGGAGAAAGAAAATCTCTTGCTTTAAAGGCTAAGAAGGAATCTAGTGATGAAGAAAGTTCGACTTCCGGAAGTGAAGACGAAGAGTATGCCATGGCAGTTAAAGACTTCAAGAAGTTCTTCAAAAGAAGAGGTAGGTTTGTGAGACAACCTAGGAACGACAAAAAGACCTTTCAAAAAAGCCGAGATGACAGGAACGGAAAAAGTGAAAGGAAGTGTTTTAGATGTGAAGACCCAAATCATCTTATTGGAGAATGTCCAAAACCACCGAAAGACAAGAACTAAAGAGCTTTCATCGGAGGTTCTTGAAGCGGTAGCGGCAAGGAAGATGATGAAAAGGCTAAAGACGAAACGTGTCTCGTGGCTCAAGCATCAAATGAGGTATGTTCCGATTGCTCTTACTTTAGCGATGAAAATTCATCAATAGACGATTTTACTCTAGATAATGAATATGATAAACTATGCAGCTGAGTTTAAAAATAATCACAAAGAATAAACAACTAAAAGCTATTAGAAATAATTTAGAAAGTGATCTTAGGTCTTGTTTGATTCATTAAGATGTTTTGGGTTTGAATCTGACTACCATATCTTATTGGTAAGAGGTGGTTATAAAGTCTGAATCTGAATGAAATAATGTTGTTTGTTTTTAATAATTGTCTGAATGGTTTTAATTGTCTATTTTTTAAAGTATATATTAAACCATAACAATACGATAAATAAGAAATTTGTGTAAACATGTAATAAAACATATTAATATTAAATTTAACACAATAATAAACCATTAAATAAATTATCTTAATACATTTCCAAAATTTAACATAGTAAAAAACTATTACACGAATTATTTTAAAATAAAAACATGAGTTTAACGTAGGTGAAGCAACAAATAACTATATTTTCATTTACGATCCTAAGTATATAAGACTACTACACTCATAAGTCACAACCGTCACACAAAGAAAAAACTAACCAATACAATGTGGCACACACCAATGACCAATCTAGTCGAATATCAATTTGCTAATTTCAAAATTCAGGCCCACTAATTTTCTCTTATGAAATTCGGCCCATATTCAAAATGTGAGATGATTCATAGCCCTAAACTAAAACCTAAACCTAGATATAAAAGTTTCACTACCTAATAATGTATTCTCATCTCCATAAGCCTCTCTTTTCAAACCAAATGCACCCACCACTGTAAATCCTCACGTCAAAAGCCAACCTCACAAAAATAACACATCCCTTATGATTCTTTCTTTTCTAAACCGATTAACATGCAATCTCACTACTTTTTCTTCTAAAACCCACCATGTATTCTAGACCAATTACTTTAGAAACTATAATCACAAACCAATGACATAAAACCAATAATCATTTTTAAGGACATGTTCTTGTAATGGCTTAGGTAATATTTTTATTTACTCTGAAGCAAAGATCAATGATGAGTTATCTTAAATCTATAAAGATTTCCTGTGAGATCTTTGTTTATTGTTTATGTTATATATTTTTTCTTGTTCTATTTATTTGAAAAACACAAACAAAACTAGTTCTGGTTGAAGATTCTGCAGTCTTCAGAGCCGGTAAGACCTAATGACCACCTCTTACTCGGGTAAGATGTATACCCTCTTACCGCCTTTGACTCACCACAAGAAAACAAACAAGCCCCATGTCTGACCGCGTCTGACTGAGGTAGATTCAGAGGCGGTTAGACGTTTTTTTATAAAAACAAACACCCCTAGTGAACTAAAATTAAAATTGTCTACACTCGAGAAAAATAAGGGAGTTGATCTCGAATGTACAAAGTGTCAAGTACTTAAAATTGACAACGAAAAACTCAAAGAGGAAGTTCTTAAGCTAACTAACTTTGAAAATAGTACACATTGCTTAAATGTTAAGCAATCAAAAACCCTCCGGAGATAAATTGGGTTTGGGATTTAACTCATTTGAAGCATCAACTAGTGGGAGTAAGGAAATCAAATTTGTGAAATCTCAGAAAAATACGCCTTCTGGTGGCGGTCCCCCAATTATTGAGGGCGACCCCCGAAAGTATAGACGACCCCCATATCAATTAAAGGACCGCCTGTCTGTTTACCAGAATATGAAAAATCAGTTTCTTTTCAAAAATCTATTTTAGGTCCGAGACCAAAAAACATAATTGTAAACAATGTTAAAATTTCTATTGCTAGTGATAATGAGGTTAAACAATTTTATATTCCAACATTAAAACCCAAATTGGATTTTCAAAATCAAACCTTAGGTCAAAAACGCCACCACCTAGAAGAGTTAACAATTCTTATCATAGATCTAAGACACCACAGCCTAAAAGAAATGTTGGTCAACAAAATCGACCTCATGGATTTTCTGTAACTTGGAATAACTTCCAACCGCAAAGTTACATGCCATGGGGAATGTGTCCTTCATTTCTACACCCCAATCAAATGAAACAAATACATGGGATGTTTAACACTAACAATTTTAGACCCAGGAGATATTGAGGACCAAATGTTTGAGTTGTTGTCTTATGTAAATAGAGATGCCTAGGAGTTGATTTGGAACCCGATAAGTAGATAAAAGATAGCAGATGCTCTAAACATATGACGGGCAAACGAAAGCTCTTTTTGACATACAAGGCATACAATAGAGGTAATGTCATCTTTGGTAGTAATCTATGTGGTAACATCATTGGCAAAGGTACGATCTCTCATGTCTTACTTAAAATTGCTAATGTAGAGCATGTAGATAACTTAGGATTCAATTTGCTAAGTGTAGGACAAATATGTAATAGTAAGTGTAAGGTTATATTTTTTGAAAATGATAGCGAAATAGTTAAGGATGGTAAAGTCATAGGTAGATGTATTAGGAAAAAAGGCTTATATGTGATGAAATTAGGAACTAAGCCTGAAGACAAAATCTGTCTTGCAATGATTGATGAAAACTCCACATTGTGGCATAGGAGATTAGGTCGCGCTAATATGCATTTCATTCAATCGTTAGCATCTAAGGAACTAGTTAGAAACTTACCTAAGCTTAAGTTTGATCAACATTTTTGTGATGCTTGTAAAATTGGAAAACAAGCTCATGCTAGTCACAAAGCTAAGAATTTAGTCTCAACAACTAGATGCTTAGAACTTCTCCATATGGATATCTTTGGTCCATCTACCATACGGAGTTACAGAGGAAGCCTCTACACCTTAGTAATAGTATATGACTATTTTAGGTAGACATGGACAAGATTCCTTAGAACCAAAACCGAAGCCTTCAAACAATTTGAAATATTTAGTAAGAAAATACAAAATCAATTAGGATGCTCAATAGTGTCAATTAGGACCGACCACGATATGGAATTTGATAATGAGGTGCAATTTAGAGACTTTTGTAATGCTAATGGAATTACACATAACTTCTCAGCTCCACGCACTCCTCAATCAGATGGCGTGCTTGAAAGGAAAATAGGACGCTTTAAGAAATGAGTAGAACCATGTTGAATGAACAATCGTTACCATAAAAGTTTTGGTGTAATGTCGTAGATACTTCAACATATATTCTCAATCGAATTTTAATTAGAGCCATATTATGAAAAACACCTTATGAACTCTTAAGAGGTAGGAAACCTACTCTTGATTACTTTAAAGTGTTTAGAAGCAAGTGCTTCATTTTAAACACTAAAGATTACCTTACGAAATTTAACCCAAAGTCATACAAAGGTACCTTTCTAGGTTACTCCTAAAATAGTAAAGCCTACATCATCCTAAACAAACACATCATGAAAATCAAAGAATCACTCAACGTGACATTAGATGAAACTCCTCCACCCTCTAAGACATCACCCTTGGTGGAAGATGACTTAGATGAAGAAGAAGCAATTAAGGTTACCGAAAAGAAAAAAATCTAGAAAATGACATTGAGGATGAAACTTTAGAAATTAACGAAGTAGTCAATATTAAGGAATCTAGGAACCATCCATTAGAAAATGTCATAGGAAACCTTAACCAAAGAACCCTTAGGTCTCAAGCCCAAGACCAAAGTATATTCTTTTGTTTTATATCAACTATATAACCTAAGAATGTGAATGAAGCCTTAGCGGATAAAAGTTGGATAGTCGCTATGCAAGAAGAATTAAATCAATTCATTGCAAAACGATGTTTAAGAGTTAGTACCACAACCTGAGAATATGACAATTATAGGAACTAAGTGGATATTTAGAAATAAGTTAGACAAGAATGGTGTCGTTTCTCGAAATAAGGCTAGGTTAGTCGCCCAATGCTATAATCAACAAGAGGGCATCGATTATGATGAAACTTATGCCCCAGTTGCTAGATTAGAGTCTATTAGAATACTATTAGCTTATGCTTGTGCTTTAGATTTTAAACTATTCCAAATGGACGTAAAAAGTGCATTCCTAAACGGTTTTATCAATGAGGATGTATACGTGGCACAACCTTCGGGATTCATTGACTTTGAAAAAACGGATCATGTTTATAAACTCAAGAAAGCTTTGTATGGTCTTAAACAAGCTTCTAAATCTTGGTATTATAGATTAAAATCTTTTCTCATTAAACTGAATATAACACGGGAATGGTAGATAATACGCTTTTTACAAAGAAGAAAAGTTCAAACCTCATCATCGTTAAAATATATGTCGATGACATTATATTCGGTTTGACTTGTCAAGACTTGTGTGATGATTTTGCCAAAATCATGCATGACGATTTCGAGATGAGCATGACGGGGAACTTAACTTCTTCCTTGGATTACAAATAAAACAAATGAAAGATGGAATATTATTTAATCAATCTAAATATATATAAGAAATGCTTAATAAATTTAGCTTAGAAGATTCTAAACCAATGAAAACCCCCGTGTCCTCAGATACTAAACTCACGAAAAACGAAGAGTGTGAGTTGGTAGATAGTACCAAGTATCGAGGCATGATAGGTAGTTTATTATACCTAACAGCAAGTAGGCCCGATATCATGTTTAGTGTATGCCTCTGTGCATGCTTCCAAGAGGATCCCAAAACCTCTCATCTTGAAGTGGTTAAGCGTATCTTCTGATACATTAAAGGCACTACACACTTAGGATTATGGTATCCTAAGGGGACCTGTATAGAAACCATAGTATATGCTGACTCTGATCATGTGGGAGATTTTGTGGACCAAAAGAGCATTAGCGGTATTTGTACGTTAGTGGGAAGTTGTTTAACATCTTGGTTCTCGAAGAAACAAACCGCTCTTGCTATATCCACGACCGAAGCCGAATACATAAGCGCTGGAAAGGCATGTCAACAAGCACTATGGATGAAACAAGCTCTCATCGACAACGACATACGACTCGACGACATTCCGATCATGTGTGAGAACAAAGGCGCGACTGACCTTAGCAAAAACCCGGTGCAACACTCGCGAACTAAACACATCGAAATTCGTCACCACTTTCTTCGTGATAATGTTCAAAAAGGACATATTTCTATCGAAAAAGTATCTTCTGAAGATAATATCACCGACATCCTCACTAAACCCCTTTAACGTGAATCGTTTAATTATCTTCGTCTTGGTTTAGGAATGATGGAACACATTCCATAAATTGTTTTCTTTTTTTCTTCTAGTCTCGATTCTAGATCGCATTCTATTCCGTGTCGTGACAACTTAACTACTTCATTCGAAATACTTTAAGCATTTTTAATTCACGAAATGCAAATAAAAAAGTCACTCCTATAAAATGTTTGTCAAAAAATTTCATCTAAAACACCTCCATTGGAGGCGGCTCCCATATCGATATGGGACCGCCACCAGTCGGGCCATATTGCCTATCTTCTCATTTTTGTTAATCACAAAAATAAACACCCCCTTTGCGTGCAGACTTGCGACAAAAACCACCAAAAACTTCAAATTGGCCAAATAAACTCAAATTGAAGGTGTAATCATCTTTAATAATCATTCCTAGCATCATAAATATCATCAATTGTAGGTCAATTTTGATGGGTTTTCTATACCCTAACTAGATTAACGTAAAGCGGAAACAACAATTAATCTAGGGCAAGAAGGAAACTAAACCCTAAAGGATCTTAACCTAATAAATAAAAGCAACTGAAAAGAAATAAATAACTAAATAAATAAGAAAATACTAACCTTTGAGAAAATCAGATTTCTCACACATAGACCACCTTGGTTGAACTTGGAGGCAAGTACTCAAACGAGAGTACCTCTAATAGCTCACACCCACGAACCAAAGAGGAAAAGAATTCGAACTCCTATAGCTCTTTGGATGGATGTGGGATCCCCAAAAAAAATGTCCCATGGGTCCCTTATGGGTCTTCCCGACCCGTTCAACTTAATATACCTTGTATTAGTTCATATTCAGCCCATGCTTCTTTATAATTAGTTTCTAAATAATTTGCCAACTATTAATAAATTAATAAACCAATTAATTATACACATAATATTAATTCTAATTAATATTATCTCTCCTTTATTATTTCTCTTAATGGTTCACCGAGGGCAACCAAAAAAGGACTCTACTTTTGATGACAGTTTTACCAATTAGTTATGAACTTGGACACTAAATCCAACAGTCTCCCACTTGGACAAGTCATCAACTATAATTGTTCTAATTTTATCCTGATTAACTAAGCAGAGAGTGCCATCCAATGCAATTTCCAAACTATGAAACATATCTTAGAGACAACCCTTAGATAAGTGATCAACTATTCCTTTGTTCTACTGATATTGTATAAACCTGAGACATGGATTTTAATAAATCTCTAGGTTCAAAATTATGTTTCCCGATTTCTAATTATTTGACTATATGAGACTACTGAATTGAACACATCAATTTAATTTTGGCCAGGCCTAGCACATTTAAGTCAACATCTAATCATCGAGGGGCCCATAGATATTGCTTTCCCATTTAGGCAAAAAGAACAAATAAACTTTGAATACATAGAACTAGTCAACTCATCATTTCATACCTAGCATATCCTTTATAGATGGCATTTACGCGCAGCGTTTGAATAAACTAAAGTATAACCGACTTGAAAAACTAGAAACTCGATGTATCTCCATTTTAAGAATAGAGGATATTATCATCTTAGAATTACACGTGATATTAATCCATGAAGTAATCTCTCTAAGTACGGGTTTCTCCTATACTTAATTCCCATTAAATACTCATGAGTGTTGCAGCATTCTCTATGCTATGTCTAATCTTTATAGACAATCTACCAACACTCCATGACAGTCTTAAATCAATACTTACTTCCTGTAGTATGAATGACTAAGGAGGTTTGAGTAAACTAAGTACTCAGGAAGTGGATTCTAAACATGCAAAAATGAAACACAATAATAAACAATAGTAAATGGTATAACACATACAAATAAACAAATCTTCATTATTTAATCACCAAATCCATTACAATATCAATCATTGTTTATAATGTTTCAAATTCAAACTAACAACTAAATCTCTATATTATCTTTAAATCATATGCTCCTAACATGTTCATCATGTCTGGACTTAGCCAATGCCTTTGTGAATGGATCAGCTGGATTATCCTCAAATCGTATGTGCTTCATAATCACGTGTCCTTCTTCTACTTTTCTTGGAACAAAATGGTATTTTCTTTCAATATGCTTTGACTTTCCGTGATCCTTGGGTTCTTTAGTCAAGGCGACTGCACTCTCATTATTACAGAATATTTCAATGGGGTCTTGTACAGTTGGAACAACTCCAAGATCTCCAATGAAATTTTTCATCCAGATAGCTTCCTTTGAAGCCTCACAAGCTGCAATCTACTCGGACTCGCATGTGGAGTCTGCCACTGTATCTTGCTTTGAACTTTTCCATGTCACCGTGATAACCACCTTTTTAGGGGTAATTATATATCAAATAGTAATATAATATTAATCAAATACAAAATCCCCGCAAGTCAACCTAGTCAACCCTTTAGGAAAAAGATTAACAAACTCACGGGTATGATATAAATGATTCCGGGCAAGTGATCACCCAGGTCGTTCTCCCAACGAGGCGTGCAATGGAGAGTCGAGAGTCGGTTTGATATTTGATGTTTAAATGGAACAAGATTTGATTGGGTTTTCTAATTCTACGAGAAAAAGCAATTAAAAGGCAATCTAAACTAAAAACAAATGCAATAACGAATATAAAAATGTAAACGGAAACGTAAAAACACTCGAAAACCTAAATTGTCAAAATTTAATCCTAAAATGATTTTTTTAACTTTTTATAAATCCTAAATGACTAAAATGCAAGGACAAATAAAAGTAAGCCAAAAAGGAAAGTAATTTAAGCTAAAAAAAATGAAAAAACGTTAACGGGATTCAATCCCGTTCTTTAAAAAAATCAAAATCTAAAATTTTAACCATACGAAAGCAAATCTATTTTTCCTAAGTCCTAAAAATTTTAAAAAAAAGAATTATATTTTTTTGATTTTTATTTAATTTAATATGAATTAAAAACAGTTTTAATCTAAATTAAATGTTAAAAATACTAAACTAATTATAAAAATTCTAGAAAAATACTAAAAAATACTTAATACTATGAAGAATGCAAGAAAAATAAGAACTTTGAAACACAACTTATAAATAAGTTGGAAATAAGCCACAAAGGACTGATAAGCTTAAAAGGGAAAAGGGGTTAAAAGATTAATTGTGTAGGGCTATAACAGATAGCCCTACTGGTGCTAATGGTTAGTGTGTGTGTTATTTGGGACGTGTGTGCAAAGGGAGAGGTCACAGGTTCGACCCTTGTGGCCTCTCCTTTTTAACAAACATTTTTTTTCTTTTTCTTTTTAAAAACATGTAAAATAAGCCAAAATAACAAACTTTAAAAAAAAGTGACTTTTTATAAAACTCAAAAATAAGCTGGTGAGAAGCAAAGAAAAAGTGACAATTTTAACTTTTTTTTACACTAAGACTTAAAGCTAAACTGGTTGGGCTTTTTAAAACACAATAAGCAAATGCAACTACAAAATAAGCAAACACATATATACACCTACACCTAATAAGCACTTGTGAATAATATTAAGCAAAGTAAATAAGCAGAAAAGCTTGAAAAAGAAAATAAGCTATAAGCTAAACACTGTTAACAAACAGCCTAAGGGACCACTTTCTAGCTTATTTTTAAGCTAGAAGATGGAACCTTATGGCTTAAAGACTTACATGACCTTAAAGCTTATCCTATAAGCTACACTAATCTGTAAATAAAAAGTATTTTGAAAAACAAATAGACTATGAAAAATGCTAAAGAATAAGACAGTTTAGGCAGATTGCTCTTTTTGGTTTACTTTAAAAAAAACAAATGGCTTTTTGCATCCTCAAAATAAGCTAGTAAAATAAGTTCAAAGACTAGAATGAGCTAAAACAGATCAAGCTTATAAACCAATGAGCTTATACTCAAAAATTCAGACTCTGAAAACAATTTCCTAAACAAATTTTAGATTTGAAAAGAGGCTTTTTAAAACTTAAAATTAGACACAAGACTTTGACAGTTTTGCTTAGAAAACAAATGGCAAATGTTTACTCAAACTGGCTTTGCTCTACTGCATATAAGACTCAAAAGAAACAAGTATCAAAATGACACAACAAGCACTTAATCAAATTTTAAGCAGATAAGTTGAATCCTTAAACTACAAAACCACAAATTAAAGCCATTACTACTTAAAACCTTAAGAATGAATTCTAAACCTTGACAACTTTTTAAAACAGATTAAAACTACTTAAAGAAGCTAGTTATACTTGGCTTAGTGCCCTAAACCAATAAAAACACCAATTTGACCCATTTGGAGTCTTAAACCAAACACCCCTTTAAAATAAGAAAACTGAATTTAAGGCTAAAACAAGTTATGAAATTCATAAAACAAGATCAAATAACAACAATTAACATCTAAAAAAGCATTAAAAACACAGATTGAGCACAATTTAAGTAAATTACAAGCAAATGCATAAATATTGACTTGAAAATGGAAATATAGGACATACAATTATCCATAGCTTATTAGTTTAAGATTTAAAACTCCAAATCAGGTTTAAGACATCCTAAAGCTTCCACGAAGCTCTAACCCATGCCATCCTTGATTCACCAGTGCTCCAAAAAGATTCTTGACAAATTGAATTTATATAAATGTAAACAATGACTTGTGAGATCTGTTTGAAAGACTTTAAACAAGTCCAAATGGATCTCTAAACTTATAACAGTTTATAAGAGTGACTTGTAAACAACTTCAAAGCTTAAGTGCATAAGAGAGCTTAAAAGACAGAATTTTCATAAAACTGAAACTTTTATTAACTTTTAAAAAGAGATCACAAAGACAAAAATTTAAAGGAACATAATTTAACACATGAAAGTAAATTACACATAAACTAAAAAAAACTAAACTTTAACTGTGTGAATAACTAGTCTATTTATAGACGAAATCTTCAAGCTACTGTTATGTTCTGTTTGTTTAGTGAGAGACTTCAAGGTCTTTATCACAGGCATCCCTTTAGCTTGCTCTCTAAGTCCTTCAATCTCAATGCTTAATTAATTTACCTTGTCCAGTCCACCAATCAGGAACCCTGGGATTGCCAACGTGGTTGTCACTTTGTGAGGTGGGGTTGAGTATGTGGGGTTCGTGAGAAGGGTTTTTGGCAGGTTGTGGAAGAGTGCTACAGTGTCACGTGATTTGGGAGAGAAGCACAGTACCAATTTGGCGCCCAATTTGTTATAGTTTGAAGTTTTGAGACATGGCAACTTTGGTCCTTCAAGGTGAATAAGTGAATTATAGCCACAGTCCTTGTACTCTGCATCTTTGGTCCTTGGTTTGATTTGTTGTTGCGTCGTTAGTCCTCAATGACTAACAATGTTAGTCCTTGAAGGACTAACGACGTGAAGGGGTTAATAGAGATATACCTATACGACTTAACATTCGTTTAACCAGGGTGTTGACTGGATCAGGCCAGTTGGGATTGTTAAATGGTTTTGGGCCTTTTAACTTGACAGATTGGAATATAAGCCCAATTTGAGATATAGGCTTATATAAGCCTAGTCTTGATGGCTTATTGGGCCGACTTGGCCCAATAAAAAGGGTCGGGTTGGCTCGATAAGTTTTCTTTGGTTTCGGCTTCGGTTTGACTTCGACTTTGTGGGGTTGACTTTTTGGTTGACTTTTTGACTTTGACCTTGACTTTTCAGGCTTTTTCCATTCCCATGCTCGTTTTTGTCGTTTTGGCTTTGTTTTTGTCCTTTAATCGTATATCCGCTACCTGCACAATAAAAATGGAAACACACGAATACAAAGTATTTTTGGTATGTTTTTGGTCTTTTAAGTCCGTTTTATTAGGTAAATGGTATGTGTAATTAAGCACATATCAAAATCCCTCATACTAAACTATTGTCGTGTCCTCACGCAATGCCATAAGTAAACACTTAAGAAAACTAAGAATCTCAATCCCCCTCGATTAATTACCTCAAAAAGTTTCTAAGTGTTCATCAAGGGGAATTAAAGAATCAATAATTTTGAAAAGCCTCGTTTTTGCCATTTTTAAATATATACACTTATTCTCTCACATATTTTTGTATTTTTCCTTTTTCTCGTTTTTTGTGCTTTTCTTTTTAAGCAACTAACTAACATGTTTGACTTTTGTTATTTTCATAACCGTTAGAGATCATAGAACAAGACGCATTTCAATCCTAAAATGCCCCAAAAAGGACAAATTCATCGTCCCCGACTTTTCACTCGTCCCAAACCAAGCTTAAAAATGAAATCACCGTTAAATATGAGCTAAGATGCTAACACTACTCGTACTTGTACCTTGTAAACTTTTCACTCCCGACAATTATTTCATATTATGTTAGTGTGCTTATTTCGAATTTCAACCATAGATCAACGTTTTACAAACTTTCTATGCGTCACGTTCCACCCAAAAAGTAATGAGTTTGAAGGCGAGATCATCCCATGTAGCGACTTTCGTCTCGGCATATCCCAACCTTGCGGCTAAGTGACCAGGCTTTTGACACCCCACAAAGACTAGTATCGGGACTCACGGACCTTCGGTTTCAACACCCTTGGATTTCCCGTATATACATAAAATTACAACTTAAAATGTAATAGTCTTAGTTCAAAAGCATATTTAAATTTTTTTTTAAAAAGATTTTCCCTATATTTATTAATACTTAATATAATTACATATCCATTAAACTAATGAAATCTTCGACCTTTTAAAAGGCTGCAACATCGGTTGTGAGCCGGCAAGATGCAGCAAACTTTTATCAGTCTCAGATAATTACTATGTGCCTTATTTGAAGACGCACCATCGTTTTTTTTTTGGTGAGCTGACAAGATGCATTAAACTTTTATTAGCCCACAGTTTATAATTATTACTCATTTTTTTTCATTCACAGTTTATAATATCCTTTTTTTATATTACCAAGATATAGAGAAAATTTCTTTTTAGAAAATTTAAGTATAAATTTGAACTAAGACAAAAATGTTATTGACTATATTTCAAAAATTGTTGATTTAAGTTTAATTTTCAAAAATAGCACGTATTATTAGTCCGGTTAGGAGCTTATGGGAGAAAAAGCCACAAATTACACTTATGAGCTCTTAAGATTTCCAACTAATCCTTGTTTAGCATCCAACTCATACTTAACTCTATCATTTTTCGTTCTTCGCAAATTTCCGCGAATGCTTAGTCTAAAAGTTAAGGAACAAGCTAGAGCTCAACACGCTCGATCGAGTCAAAATTTATTCTTATTCTACCCAGCAGGAAAGTCAAAATTGTGACAAAACACTTATTTTATTTTTGAAAATATTTAAAAATTTAATTTTTTTGGTATTTTGGTGGTAAAAACGGGATTACGTGAAAACAACAACTACAGGCATAATCAAATTGATGGATCCCCCCATACTAGAACTGAACATTGTCCTCAATGTTTTACGAATGGTCTCTACGTAAATCTAAGGCCGTTTATTAATTATGCTAATAGATAAACGTTAGTCGATAAGATTTGGATATTGGATTCCCAAAATGAAGTTGAGGATTTGAAGCTCGAGTGAACGAAGGACAAAACCACGAGCACGAGAGGCTTTAAAATCCGGGCAATCCTGGACATACAACATAAACCACAAAACACGAGAAAGGAACAGGCGAGCCTCCTCACATCACAAAACACTTATTCATTACTACTATTATCATTATACTAGGATAAGCATGGGTTGCCACCCACGAAGCGCTTATTTTTGTTAACCGAGTCTTGAGCCTGACTCGATCCCCCATACTTGAGCTGGTCAAGGAGGATAGAAATGGAGAAACGGGACATCCAAGATAGGAATGTCCTCTCCATGAATCAACATCGGGATTTTTTGATGAAAAAGCTTGGAAGCTTTAAAGCCCCGATGTGATGAAGAAGGAGGAGATTTCTCCTTTGAAGTAAGAACATCGTGATTGAAAACTTTGTCGTCATTTTTGGATGAAAATGGAAGTAAAGTATCAATCACATGGGAATGAGTAGCAAGAAATCTCGTGGATTCAACTTCAATGCATATCCCCAGATCGTAAATCTTGTTTCTATCTCCGGAAGGAAAAGAAACTACAAGGTCGGATTCGGGGGAATCACTAGAAATAGTGAAATCTGAATCCAGATGAAGGGTGGGATGGGTGGGTAAATCATGAAGCACATGAACGTAAAGTTCTCTAGTCGGATTATCAGAAATATCCTCCACCACATCCATAGTGAAATTTCCCGAATCGGGCTCACTATCACAAAAGAATGCTTCATAATCTGGAAGAGATAAATCCAAATAAGAAGTGGGGCTGCCACTACTAATCTCTTCCAGATTAAAGCAAAAAGTTTTAGATTCGGGTAAAGAATTATCAAAGGTGTTAGTCTCCTCCAAGAAAAAGTTAAGAGATGTGGAGGAAGACTTGGTCACAAAATCAGAAGATGGAGTGGGATTATCTTTTAATGCTTCGATCTTAGCAATAAGAAGATTGACATTCAATAATTTTTCACAAAGAATATCATCTTTGATTGTTAGAAGAATATCAGTATCAATCCCTCCAACTTTCGGGATAACAATCTCCACCACCTCTAAGCTGACGAGCTCAGAATCGGGAGGTGATGCCTCAACATAATCGATGTCGTCACTGTAAAGCGAATCGTTATCACTCGAAGAATAATCATTGTTGGAATCGATGACAGTTTTAGAATCATCATTAATAGTTTCCGAAGGGCGAGGAAAAGAGTTATCGTACATTAAATTTTCAATAAAACGGATATCTCCCTTCGGATCAAAGTCGGCTTTAACAGTTCCCGGTGGAATTGGAGCGATAAGAGCGAGTTCATCGGCGAACTCCTCGAGAAGGAAATCAATCTTAGGAGAAGATATCACATTATCACGATTAAGCACGAATTCAATTAGACTAGATTCGGCATGAAAATGATCATTACCATTTCCCGGTGGAATTGAAATGATATCATCTAACACCTCATCCTTTTTCGGAGAAGAATCATCACAAACGGGCAAATCACATTCACTTTCGGATATACCATCGGACTCACTTGGGGTATGGACAAGGTCCTCAACACTAGACTTTATTAATTCGTCCGATTCCGTTTCCGGAATAGTATCAAGATTTCCGGAATAGTGTCGAGATGCTTATCCTCCATTATAAGAGAGTCCGATTTTGGTAAATCGGGTGTGATTGCGGAGGAGAATTTCTTGAGATATTCTTGTGTAGCAAAAGAATACTCGTCGTCGTCATCATCATAGCAAATGGGAATCTTCCGACATTGCGAAGGCTCGGGAGTATAAGTATCAAGATTAACCACTTGTTCATGCCGTTGTTGTAACCAAGTTTGAAACATCTCACGAAGCTTACTCATAGAATCATTCATCACTTGTTGAAAGTCTCTATGCTTTTAGATGATCATTCATTGAATCAATATGATCAATGATAAATTGCGAGGGTTGAAATTGGTCAAAACCAAAAGAATTAGAATTATAGCAAAAATTTGGCTCATAATAATTTTCATTCATTGGTTGACATTGGAAAGTCTCATGAGGGCCCCCGCAATTTTCACAACAAGGTTCGTAGAAGATCACTTGTTGACATTGAAAAGTCTCATGCGGGCCCCCACAGCGGGTACAACAAATATATTGTTGTTGAAAACATTGAAAATTTTATGGGAAATTAAAGTCTTGATTGTAACACGGTTCCGGATTATAGATAAACGGAACTTGAGGTGGACAATCGTAACCATAATGAGCATCGTTCCCACAAAACTCACAAGAATACGTCGGGGGTTGTGAAGGTGGGTTGAAAACGTTAGGAGAATCATCGACAAAATTAGGAGTGGAATCATAAGTGAATGAACTTCCATCTCCAGAATAGCATGTCGGATGAAAACTTGGCAAAGTTTGTGGGAACTCATATACGTTTTGATTATGGCATGGTTCCGGATTAGAGATAGTCGGAACTTTCGGCGGACAATTTAGCCATAATGAGCACCGTTCCCACAAGACTCACAAGTACATCGTTGACAAAAGATATCGCCTAACGAATCACCACACCCGTAACAACAACGGTGGTCAATATGTGGAGGCCTTTGTGAAAAATTTTCACCAGGGTCCTGATTGAAGACGAATGGCTCTTGAGGTCATTGGATGACTTGGAAGTGTTTAGAAAGTCTTGGAAAATTTCATCTTCATAACAAATTGTAGACCAAACTTCCTTCAATTTCTTTCGTAATAGAGCACATTGTCGATAATATAGACCATCAACCGGGTTTCCACACTTGGGACAATTATGAGGGGGTCGTTGAGACGAGTCGTGTGTTTTATTAGGATCACGAACAAACTTGTCTATGACACCCCCTTTAGAACAACAACGTGATTTAGTGTACAAAGTTCCACAAGACGACCATTCTTTAATCGTGTAAATAGGATTCAAACGATAATCGAGTGACGCCATAAGAATTAAACAATATAGAGGGATAAGAAGAAGAATTAAATGGCAAAGAGGTTAAAGGAGATTATTTTTGGTTTTTTGAGTTTTTTAAACAACATATTTTATTAAAGGACAAAATGAGACCGAATAACTTAAACCAATAATCAACTTGCTTCACGGTAGATCTCTAAAAGAAAAACGCACAAAGGAGAGGAGGAGCGGGAAAGCGCGAAGCTATTAAAAACCTTCTCCTTTCGGGTCGTAGTTCCTTGGAACAACCCTCCTTATACCCCTCTTATAGTTTGTTAATCTCTTAAAGGTGAGCCGTACTTCGCAAGTGACACAAAGGCAAGTTTTGAATCTTTGATTCAGGAACTTATTATGATAATGCTCAAGTTGAGAGCATTATATTAATGATGATTTTTTTATTATTTAAAGACAATGTTTTTATGTTTTTTATTTTTCTGGTTTTTATATACTAATAAAAGAAAATGAAAAATATTTTTGTATTTTTATATTTTAATAAATAAAATAACTTCACAAGGAAGGATCTTCAAAGCACTAATTGTTAAACGTCGTAACGACAATCGCTTACACTCCTCCCCGGCAGCGGCGCCAAAATGATAACCACCTTTTTGAGGGTAATTATATATCAAATAGTATAATAAAATATCAAATATAAAATTCCCGCAAGTCAACCTAGTCAGCCCTTTAGGAAATAGGTCAACAAACTCATGGGTATGATATAAATGATTCCGAGCAAGTGATCACCCGGGTCGTTCTCCCAACAAGGCGGGCAATGGAAAGTCGGAAGTCGGTTTGATATTTGATGTTTGAATAACAAAGTTTTGGATTGGTTTTCTAAATCTACAGGAAAAAGCAATTAAAATGCAAGCTAAACTAAAAACGAAAGCAATTACGAAATTAAAAACGTAAACGGGACGTAAAAACGCGACTCGAAAACCTAAAACTTGAAATTTTAACCCTACACATGCAAATTTAATTTTTAACAATCCTAAATGATAAAAGAAAATTTTCTAAAAAGGAATTATATTTTTTTGGTTTTTATTTTATTTAATATGAATTAAAAACAGATTTAATGAAATTAAATGATTAAAACTAGTAAACTAATTATTAAAATTCTGGAAATATATTGAAAAATACTTTAGATAATAAGGAATGCAGGAAAAATAAGAACTTGAAAAAGTGCGAACCAAATAATCAAGAATTTAAGCAAATAAGCAAATAAGCAAAACTGAAAAATGCATATAAATATTAAATGTTGTAAATGTCTAATGGATAAGACCCAAGGGCGCAATGGTAGGGAGTGTGGCTGTTAAGGTTGAGGTCTCGAGTTTGAGTCCTCCCTATACGGCCCATTCCCTACCATTTTTTATGCAAAATGTCTTTTTAAAAAAACTTAATAAGATGAAAATAAGCACTTTTAATGAAAACACTTTTTTTAAACTTGCTAATAAGCCAGATATGAGCTTATGAATTCAGCAGTACTAACTTTTAAGTTAGTACTGCTAGTTAAACAAAACTAAGGAATACTAGGCTATTTTATTTACTGATAAGCACAATGTAAAAACAAACAAGCAAAGACAGATAACAAGTTACATCTAATAAGCATTTAGGAACAAGATTTAGCAAGGAAAACAAGCAGATAAGTACTTAAAAGCAAATAAGCAAATTTACCAATACTGCTAGCCAAACAGCCTAAGTATCACTTTTCTAGCTTATTTTTAAGCTAGATAAGGGATCCTTATGGCTTAGTGACCAATATGCAAAGAAAGCTTATCCTATGAGCTACAATAATCACTAATTAAAAAGGAATTTGAAATTCATCTAAGCTATTAAAAATACAATTGAAAAGGCTTACTCACACAGACTTAACTTTTTTTTGCTTATTTTTAAGCTAGAAGATGGAACCTTATGGCTTAAAGACTTACATGACCTTAAAGCTTATCCTATAAGCTACACTAATCTGTAAATAAAAAGTATTTTGAAAAACAAATAGACTATGAAAAATGCTAAAGAATAAGACAGTTCAGGCAGATTGCTCTTTTTGGTTTACTTTAAAAAAAACAAATGGCTTTTTGCATCCTCAAAATAAGCTAGTAAAATAAGTTCAAAGACTAGAATGAGCTAAAACAGATCAAGCTTATAAACCAATGAGCTTATACTCAAAAATTCAGACTCTGAAAACAATTTTTACTAATCTAATTTTTAGATTGAAAAGAGGCTTTTTAAAACTTAAAATTAGACACAAGACTTTGACAGTTTTGCTTAGAAAACAAATGGAAAATGTTTACTCAAATTGGCTTTGCTCTACTACATATAAGACTCAAAAGAAACAAGTATCAAAATGACACAACAAGCACTTAATTAAATTTTAAGCAGATAAGCTGAATCCTTAAACTACAAAACCACAGATTAAAGCCATTACTACTTAAAACCTTAAGAATGAATTCTAAACCTTGACAACCTTTTAAAACATATTAAAACTACTTAAAGAAGCTAGTTATACTTAGCTTAGTGCCCCAAACCAATAAAAACACCAATTTGACCCAGTTGGAGTCTTAAACCAAACACCCCTTTAAAATAAGAAAACTGAATTTAAGGCTAAAACAGGTTATGAAATTCATAAAACAAGATCAAATAACAACAATTAACATCTAAAAAGCATTAAAACACAGATTGAGCACAATTTATGTAAATTACAAGCAAATGCATAAATATTGACTTGAAAAGGAAATTTGGGACTTACAAGTAGTCCATAGCTTTTGTTAAGATTTTAAACTCCCAAATCAGTTTAAGAACAATCCAAATAAGCTTCCCACTAAGCTCCTATATCCTGGCCATCCTTATTACACCAAGCTCCATAAAAGATTCTCGCAAGATTTTTCTTATAATGGTAACAGTGACTTGTGAGATTTTGTATGAAAGACTTTAAACAAGTTCCAAATGGATCTCTAAACTTATAACATTTTATAAGAGTGACTTGTAAACAACTTCAAAGCTTAAGTGCATAAGAGAGCTTAAAAGACAGAATTTTCATAAAACCGAAACTTTTATTAACTTTTAAAAAGAGATCACAAAGACAGAAATTTAAAGGAACATAATTTAACACATGAAAGTAAATTACACATAAACTGAAAAAAAGTAAACTCTAACTGTATGAATAACTAGTCTATTTATAGACGAAATCTTCAAGCTACTGTGCTTGTTGTGTTTGTTTGGTGAGAGACTTCAAGGTCTTTATCACAGCCATCCATTTAGCTTGCTCTCCAAGTCCTTCAATCTCAACCCTTAATTAATTTACCTTGTCCAATCCACCAATCAGGAACCCTGGGATTGCCAACGTGGTTGTCACTTTGTGAGGTGGGGTTGAGTATGTGAGGTTCGTGAGAGTGATGGGTATTTGTGGGGTGAAGGGTTTTTGGCAGATTGTGGAAGAGTGCTACAGTGTCACGTGGTTTGGGAGAGAAGCACAGTACCAATTTGGCGCCCAATTTGTTATAGTTTGAAGTTTTGAGACATGGCAACTTTGGTCCTTCAAGGTGAATAAGTGAATTACAGCCGCAGTCCTTGTACTCTGCATCTTTGGTCCTTGGTTTGATTTGTTGTTGCGTCGTTAGTCCTCAATGACTAACAATGTTAGTTCTTGAAGGACTAACGACGTGAAGGGGTTAACAAAGATATACCTATACGACTTAACAGTCGTTTAACCAGGGTGTTGACTGGATCAGGCCAGTTGGGCTTGTTAAATGGTTTTGGGCCTTTTAACTTGACAGATTTGGAATATAAGCCTAATTTGAGATAAAGGCTTATATAAGCCTAGTCTTGATGGCTTATTGGGCCGACTTGGCCCAATAAAAAGGGTCGGGTTGGCCCGATAAGTTTTCTTCGGTTTTGGCTTCGGTTTGACTTCGACTTTGCGGGGTTGACTTTTTGATTGACTTTTTGACTTTGACCTTGACTTTTTAGGCTTTTTCCATTCCCGTGCTCGTTTTTGTCGTTTTGGCTTTGTTTTTGTCCTTTAATCGTATATCCGTTACCTGCACAATAAAAATGGAAAACACATGAATACAAAGTATTTTTTGTATGTTTTTGGTCTTTTAAGTCCGTTTTATTAGGTAAATGGTATGTGTAATTAAGCACATACCACACCGCTCCCCCATTCAGCAAGAATATCCAACCAGACTGTGAACGACTATCATCTTTATCTATTTGCCAACTTGCATCACAATAACCAGTCACTTTGAGTTCTTCTTCTCCACCATAAACTAAGAACTTGTCTTTAGTATTTCTTAAATACTTAAAAATATTCTTTACAGCTGTCCAATGACCTTCGACGAAAACCACCAAAAACTTTAAATCGGCCAAATAAACTCAAATTGAAGGTGTAATCATCTTTAATAATCATTCCTAGCATCATAAACATCATCAATTGTAGGCCTAGTCATCTATTTTCTTTCAATTTGTGTCTAAGTTTCATGATGAACACAAAATAAAAAATTAGGGATTTTTATTTTTCTTTTATTTGTGTGCAATTAAGACTATAATAACACAATGTATGACTAATATGCTTCCCATAGACATAGAATTTGCATAATTGAGTGTGTTTATCAAAGGTTTTTGTTCGCACAAAAACCCCAATTTCCTTTCGAAATTACTCACATTAGGAACACTATAAAGTTGTTTTTATGCATTGTTAATACACTATAAAAACATTTTTACATACATGCATAATGATCTCATGAACAAAATTTGAAATACATAATTAATATGTATTTTTCGAAAAGTTTGGATAAGCACAATTAAATTAAGGAGAGTTTGGGTAAACTCATAGGTTTTGTTTTAGAGTCGAGTTAACCGTTACTCCATATTTATTGCGTATAGGCACACACTAGGCACGAGTTCACGTTAACGTTACAAGTACATACTAATAAAACATGGTATTATTCATTTATTTTAGGTAACAGTGCCTCGTAAAACTGCCGAAGATCACAAAAACACCAAAAGCTACATTCCTAAAATCTCAAATGAATACACCTCACCTTTAAAAGAAATGCTCATAAATCTTGAAAGTCTTTACATGCATGAGGGTCGGGTAGTTTATCCGAATTTTGATGATTTGTTCTATGTTGAGTCCATGTTTAGTCATATTGAGTTTGAGTATCTTCTTAAAATAAATGAGAAAATTGTTCCTCGTTTCATTCTCGAGTTTTACAGTCAATATCGTGTCAACTTTTCCTCTGAGAGTCAAATGTTAATTGAGTTTGTCATCCAAGATCAATTCTTCTCTTACAAAATTAAAGAATTCGGTCAAATTCTAGGTATTCCTTCTAATGGTGCTTGTTCTTTCACCGATAAGTGGCCACTTGACGAGTTGCAATATAGTGTCCTTACGAGTGGTCCATATCAAATAGACCCTCCTTTCCCCGGTGAAATCAAAAACTGTGTTCAAAAGGAACGGGAGGGTCTTGTCACTCGTATCCGTCATAAAACAGTGGTTGATGTTGAGGAAAATCAAATCTTAACTCGTGAAATCGTGTGAATCATGAAAACATGGGTAGAAATAATTCGGGAAAATGTATTTTGTCTTGGGGGTAATCGGGATCATGTACCCGCGTGTCTTTGTCATATGCTCTATTGTATTTCTAGGTCCGAGCGATACAATCTCGCATTCTTCGTTGCAAAACAAATTTGTCACTAAACAAGCTAGGTTAATTCTACCGTATGGTATGTTATTGACTCGCTTGTTTGAATATGTTATGGGTGAGGGTCCTGAGTTGTTGTCTACCGATCGTTACATCTTGCACGATCGTGTCATGTATCCTCTTACCGCTCAACAAGAGCGAAAGACCCAAAAGGATTATGGCATGAGAAGAGGTCGTTCTTCCACTTCCTCATCTTTCGCCTTTGGTCAACCATCTTCCTCTCATCCCAACGATGATGCTGACAATGGAAATGACGAAGGGACCTCGCGTGCAAGCACTCCTTCTCCTACTCGTTTTGTTAATTCGTTGACAAATGAGATTCCTCGAGTGTTTTCTAATCCACCCAATATCGACCCAAACATGGAATCATTCTACACTCGCCACACCTAAATTCTCAACCGTCAAGTTCAATTGCGAGTTGAGCAACATGGTGGAATAAGGTCAATCGGGAAGGGAATCAAGAACTTGTGGAGAAAGAAGAAGAAATAAGCAATTTGGAAAATTGCTAGAAGACAATTTATTTATATTAACTACTTAATTACATTTGATAGTACTTATTTTTATGCCTTGGTACTTAAATTTATGCTATTTGGTAGAATTTTTAGAATTTAGTTTGGGCAACGTAACTTGCCTTGGATGATCGCTCCATTTTATCATCCTAAACTTATTTGCATACACTTTGATACAATATGCTTCTATATTTATAATCTTATGCATGCTTAAATTACTTGTGGAAACTAGAAGGGAAGGGTTGAATATTTTACAGGTTCATTTTATGTTTTAAAACTTTGCTTTCAAAATACTTAGATTCGAGTTGTATGTTTAACCAAACAACAATATGAACTAACAATATAACAATCTAAACTAAAACTAAATAACAATGACAATAATGTAATGAGATAAGGAAAGGAATAATCAAACCAAAACGCCAAGATTTTATAGTGGTTTGGCTACGAAGCACCTCTTCGCCCTACTCTACTCCCCGAGTATCCTACTCGAGATTTCACTATGTCAACAAGCTCCCTTTAGGCGGAGAATACCGTTTACACGTTGCTTACGTTGTTTTCCAACACTAAGCTAAATGTCGAGTCCTAATCTTAGCAAGAACCAATCTACCACTTCATAATTAATACACAATCACTAGATCTACACTATCAGATTTACACACAATTTGAATCACACAAATACACAAGATAATTACAATAGAGATTTGATACTTAGAAGAAGAGAGGAGAGATCACTAATCAACAATTCGTTTCTTGGTGAATAAGAATGTTCTTCTCTTGCACTTGATAGAAGAATAAGAGAGATGAGATGGGATTAGATCACTTGAAACAAGATCAAAGAGTGTTAGTGATTAAGAGAGAGAGAAAAAGAGGTTTTTAGAGAGAGAAAGTTATCAGAAAAATTCATGCAAAGAGGAATGTTTTTTCAGCAAGGAATGAAGCAGTATTTATAGGCAGGAGAATCTAACGGTCACTGGGGGCGGTCCCGGCGGTCCCAGATATATATGGGGGCCTCCAGGCCTATAAGGGGGCCGCCCAGTAGACTACGCTCCTGTTTTTATCTTTTTGTGGGGAAGGTTGTATCTGGTATGGAAGCTTCTATTTTGGGGGAAAAATTTGAATTTCAAATTTTAAGTTTTTAATAAAAATTTTCTTTTAATTAAAAAATATTTTGTATAATTATTTTCGTGAAATACTTTTGGAAAAATGTGATGGATAAGAGAAAAGTATTTTCTTGATCACTAATCATGCTTAATGATTTGTTTATTCATACCTTAAGTGATTACTAATCTTAGAAATAGAGTTTTACGATTAATAATTTGTAAACGTTTATTTTTATCGTAAATGTTTTTACATTTTGTTATTATTAAAACATTGAGAGGTCGAAAAATATAAATAACATTTTTAGACATTATTTGTATTAACAATCTCTTCCTTTTTGATGATGACAAAATATAAACTCATTTTGTTTAAAATTAAAGGTTTCAAATTATTAATGAGTTTTTATTCCCATTTCTCCCTTTTTTGTCGAATTCAAAAAGAATGATCGTCGAATTGTTGTAGAAAGAAAGAAGTCGACGATATCAAGACTCCCACTTGATGTATGCCCCCCCTCGTTTGGGGCACCAAGGGATCGATCTTACGAAAATTATTTGCTACAAAACAAAGTTAGAGGTACAAATGCAAGACAAATATCTTTCAATAAGTAGCACTCATAGCAATTCATGCAAGTTAAGCCATAAAGTGGCTTCATTCATTACCTAATAAGCTCATACAAGAAGCATTGATTTCAATTAAAGCTAAATACGAGATAAGACAAATTCATACGATGATGGTATGAATCATTACAAGATAAAGTAGATAATCATAAAATAAAGACATAATAAGGCATAGAGCTACACTAGTGGATTCTTGAAATGTGGAAGATGCCATAATCAAAATATGGATGGTCGATTATTTAGGTAGATTAATCATATGAGAATGATTAATTAAAGAGGGAAAAAGAGGAGGTTGGTGACACATGGTTTGGAGGGGTACGAGTTTGAGGTATGAGACGGGTGAGAAGAAAGTGAATGAAGTTGATTTCATTTCTCAAGGAGTGGAATTGGTGTCTAGAAAACTTGCAACAATGACAAAAACTTGAGTGAAATTCAACTTGAGCATGAGAAGGAGGATGAATTGGTTGCGGTGGTGGTGAAGGTGGTGCATGAATGTAGGCATTGGATGGGTTAGTGTGTGAATCAAGGATGGTGGAAATGTTGTGAAGTTGGTTGATCATTTGATCTCTTAGTGGATTGTATGATGGTGGTGAAGGAGATTGAAAATGGACTCTTGGAGGAAGTGGAGGTGAGTCTTTTTGGGAAGAAGGTGATGATTTTGGAGTGGATGTCTTGCGTTTCCATACTTGTCTTACCGACATTCTTGGTTTTCTAGAGAAGTTGGAATGGTGGTTTGAGCAAGACATTGATGATGAAGGAGAGGAGGATGAAGAAGATGGAGGTGGTGATGAAGTATGAGAATTGGGTGATTTAAATAATGGGAAAGATGTGATAGAATGGCAAAGCATGGTTTGGATAGAAGAAGATGCAAAAGATGGTTTAGCTAAACAGGGAAGTGCCAGCTTGAGGCTGTAGGTAGGAGGGTCAAAGATACAGAAAAAGAGGCAGACTCAAAAGTTTCGTTCCCCCCTGTCGGTGGTCCCATATCCCCAGTCGGTCCTAAACATATTGGGGGGCCGTCGGGTATTTATGGGGGCCGTTTTTTAGAATTTTTTTTTTCCAGTTTTTCCCTTTCTTAAGTTCAGTTATTTTGACATCTACCAAATTCAATAATCAACTAATTCAAGCAATAATATGTAGTCTTAAACTAGCATTCAAATCATTTAGTAAGTAGTGGCATTGTTCGCATGTCACATTCATAAGATTTGCTAATCATAGAACGTTGATAGGATAGAGAAAAACATCCAAGTCAAATGCAATTATCATTTGCCATTCCTAGTCCTAATAATATATTAAAAGACATAATGTATATAAACAAGAAAGATAGTGATAATAATAATAGTCTCTTAGTAGTTATTCCAACATGTTCACTTTCGTTTTCCACCCATCATATTCTTGAGAGCTTGTCTAATTGACCGTAACCCTTCTCGGTGAGCATCTCGTTGTTGAGTTTGAAGATTAATAGTTTCGGAGAGCCAGGTGTTCAAGTTATGACTTTCATGAGGAGGGTTTTGACGGAGTCTAGAGATAACATTAGACGATGAAGAGATGTTTTGGGACGGAGATAAAAAGTTGGAATGAAATGATTCATCATCATTTTCATCAAGGGTATCATCCAACGGATGAGATGAGGATGGATGATTTAAAGTGGTGGAGGAGGAGCTAGCATTTGATTCACGAGGTCTTTTCTTGCCATGATCCGATCGCGTCTTTCGCTCATAATGAGGAGCGAGGGGATGCATGACTCGATCATGTGAGATGTAGTGATCAATTGCTAACTCAGGAAAGACGGACACAACATGTTTGAACAATCTAGTCAAAAGCATTCCATAAGGTAAGAGTTCCTTAGGTTTGTTTCGAGTCTTTTCCATTCTTTTGAGAATGAAAAATGCTAGATTGTATCGAGTGGAGGTTTCAATGCAATAAAGCATATGACAAAGACATGCGGAGACATGATCCTTATGACCTCCTAAACAAATGGCGTTTTCACGAATGATATCAACCCATGGTTTCATATGAGGTTGAATTTCGCGAGTTAGGATTTTGTTTTTATCAACGACAATGGTTTTCTTATTTTTAGTACGAGTGACTTGACCTTGTCGAGGAATTTGAATAAAAGACTTGACGACATTTGGAGAAGGAAGAGTGGTTTTATAATGACCTTTACTCGGAACACTTATTGACAAGTAGTCGAGTGACCACATGTCGGTGTGTGACACTTAACCTTTGAACGGTATTTTAAGATTTGACCGAATTCCTCGAGAGTGAGAGAGAATGACTTACTTTGTATAACAAAGTTGACCACAAAATGACCCGTGGAGTTATAACCAAAAGTTAGTTGACTATAAAACTCGAGAACAAAACGAGGAACAATTTGTTCGTTTATGTTCAACAAACAATGAAAGTCAATTGATTCAAACTTAGCATAAATATGATGTTATCAAAATTTTGACTCACAACCCTACCCTCATGAAAGTATCGTTTTTCAAGACTTGCAATTGTGTTTTGTAATGGTTGATTAAATTCATTTGATATGAGTGGAATGTAGTTTTGGGTCTTTTGATGATCTAGTCTAGTAATTCGAGGCATTGTTACCTAAAATAAAACAATCAAAATCATATTTTAATTTCTTACACTTGTGTTGTTATTTTGAGTTCGTGCCTAGTGTGTGCCTAGATGTCACAAATGTGGAGTAACGATTAACTCGACCTAATAATAAAATCTTAAGAGTTAATCCAAACGCTCCTTAATTTGATTTTGCTCATTCAAACATGTCAAAAAATACATATGATTTATATATCTTGACCTTTGTTCATGAGATCATTATGCATGTGTTTAAAAACGTTTTTAAGTTGTATTAACAATGCATAACAACAATTTTATTATGCTCCTAACGTGAGTGATTTGAAAATAAAATTGAGGTTTTGGTTCGAAATTAATTTTTCGACAAACTCACTAATGTATGCCAATCCAATGTCTATGGGAAGCATATTAGTTATACATTGTAACCTAGTAGTCCTAATTGTACAAAATTGAAAGAAAAATGAAAAATCCCCAATTTATGTTTATCATGAACCCTAGGCTCAAATTGAAAGAAAATAGATGAAATGACATACAACTGATGATCTTTGTGATGTTGTGGATGATTATAGCTGTTGATTAGATCTTCAATTTATGGTTTAATGGTTGATTTTGAGTTTTGGGTTGTTTTTAGTCGTGTTCATCGCTGCAGTAGGGAGAGGGGGTGTTTGTTTTTGTGTTTTGAATTTTTTTGACTAAGTGTGAAATATGGTGTCTGCTGTTGGTTGTCCCATATTGATAAGGGGGCCGCCCAAATGTGCATTGGGGCCGCCCTTAGCGAGGGATTTTGGACTTAGTTTTGACATAAATTTTACAAAGAGGAGTGACATTTTAATTTGCATTTCGCAAATAAAAAATATCTAACTACCCGTGTCCCATGCGACTGAAATGGATGAGAGGCCCGGCTATAACAATCGACTTTGACTTGACCAAATCTTTTGACACCGATTGGACGGTGTCCTTCACACTCGTCCGCCGCGCCTCTCATCCCCCTGATAATGACTGGAATCCTCCCCCCGAGAATGCAACATAATGATCATATTCATAACACAAGATACACAAAATAGAGAAAAATAGATAGCTTAAACTCCAAGTGCTATGAAGACCATCAACCTTGAACAAAACTAAGTGAGGTCCCAAATCGCAACTAAAATCCAAATCTCTTACAATTATTCAAATGCCCACACAAGGGACCATAATCCAAACTTATTCCAAAACATCCGAAACTAAAATCAAACAACAAGCAAGCAAGACTTCAAATGAAATTCCACACGGGATACTTCTAAGTCTGCTATCAATCACCAAACTACTCTTCTTTCACTTCACCTAAAAATGATACTCGAAAACGTCAACATTATGTTTGGTTGAGCTCGTAGGTTTTGGACCTTTAAACCCAAAGCTGTGCCATTATTTCAACAATGGACAATAGTGCTATATGACAGTAAAATACCCTATGCAAACAAACCCTTAAGATCACCGTTAATCAATAACCATATGTCACTGTAAGACCTAATGGGCACTACCAGCTGGAGCACTAAAATTAGGGCAGGACCACGCACAAACCTGGGTAGGCGTACCCATCCGCTCCAATAATCATACAAATACTGGGTAGGCGTACCCATCCTATCCAATAATCTCACAAACACTGGGTAGGCGTACCCATCCGATCCAAACAATCACGCATCACCATTATTATTCACATAGCAGGCATAAGCACATAACCTTGTCCCAAAAACTAAAAACCTCCATTTCGCTCAGATCCAGTTTAAACATTTTAAAAACACATTTGAGTTATCAATTTTCTCCCAAAGGAAAAAAACCAGTAAAAGTGGGGGATACGAGAACTCACCTCAAGCAAGTCTTTAGCAACCAAATCTCAATCACACAAGCAAATGCAACGACGCCCGCACACGACCTAGTCCAGTTAATGTCTCAATTTAATCATTTAATTCCAAAACAAACTTCACGTTTGATGCATAGAGTTTAGACGTTGTGTACAATTACCCAAAACAAATTAGTGGTGTGATGGTTGATGACTTAACTTCTACAATCATATCATCTCATTCCCGATCAATAATACTTATACTATTTAGCATAAATAGATAAGTAATATACATAAAATATTTATAATTATTAATTATAAATATATCTCGACAAGTCCATTCGGTACACCTTAGTCACTTCAAAATAATTTTATTACGTTGAAATTGAAACGTTTACTCATATAAAACACTTTAGAAAGTTTTGAGAAAAAATTATTATTTTTTCGTCTTTTAGTGAATTTATTAAATAAATAAAATAATTAAATATTATTTTATTATTTAAAATCAAAAATCATGTTTTTAAAAAAATTTCTAAGTATAAACTTTTTACGAAATTTCGACATGACCCGTACAGTCCTTCTGAGTTTGATACAGAGAAACCTTTAAACTGTTACTTTAGAATATACTTCTGCATCTTTTTTGATTCATCATTTCCACCAAATCTAGATTTGATGGCATCCCACATCTCTTTAGCATCAGTCATTTTATGAAATTTAGCAAGATGATCTTCTGGTAAAGCCATAAGCAAAGTGGTCCTAGCTTTTCTTTCTCTTTCTCTGGCTAAGATCTCTTCTGCAGTCCTTGGAGGCAGAACCTTGATTTGACCTTGCGTATCTGTGGTGATTGATACAGGACCATTCCTATTTTGTATAACTTCCCAGATAGGATAGTCTGTATGGGCCAAATAATGTTTCATTTTCATAGCCTATATGTCATATTCTCCCTTTTTGAGAATAGGAAGTTTGATGGTTGAAACAGTGTGAGAAGTTTGTTGTGTTGGTGTTTGTGATGGTGGTGGTGGTGGTGGTGGAATTTCATCTTGTGATCCAGACATGATTAGTTTTGTAAGATATAGATTTATAACTGGTTTTTTTTCTTCTTACTCAGAGTTTCTCATAGGCTCTGATACCACTTGTGAGTCCTAAACTGAACAGATCTTTGCAGTCTGCTAAGGGTGGTAGCCAACTTGTATAAATACAGATTGACTATAGAGAAAACACTGACTATAAACACTTATTGTATATGCGGAATCTACACAATAGTATTAAGAAGAACAATGAAAAACTAAACTTTGATTTCTATTAATCTGTTAAAGTGATTACAGATTACTAACTATGAGATATGATTGTATGAGATGAGATCTGTGTGTTATCAATTGTGTGTCATCTCTCTAATGTCGTAGGGTTCCTTTTATATACCAAGGGTAAACCCTAACAGGCTTACAAAACGCTTAAAAGATAATACATATCTTTTCCTATAATATCTCATACATATCTCTTAAACGGTACTAACTATTTTATACTAATGGTACTAACTATCTGAGCAGTACTTAACACTTTGTACTGTCAGTACTAACTATAACTAGCGGTACTAAGTATATACCTAACGGTACTAAGTCAGGAATGTATAATTCCCAACACACACATACACACTTATGTGTATGTTTTAATTTTTTGAAATGAAATGGAATGAATGGGAATGATCTAGTGGTGGGAATATAAATGTACAATTTCTATACAAAGGAGCTAAAATCATGCCTCTTTGTCCCTCTTGACTCTCTTGACCGGCCATGGGATCCTATAGGGTCTCGGGTCTTTCTTTTCGTGTCAGGATCACTTAAAAGCTCGTAAATCTCAATCGTAAATTATTCCCCAAAGTTAATTACCATTTTTATTCACCTTAAAAATACTTTTCCATTAGCCTAGAGTATTTACACGACATACTTACACTTTAAACCTTTCAAAACTCATTTGGACATTAACGAGCGGGTCAAACCACCCGGAATACAAATAACATAATAATAACCTCTAAAAAGGAGTATTATTCACAAATAACCATAAATTACCACAATTCTCAACAAAATTACCACCGTCAACACGGTATAATATCTGAATAAACTAACGAAAGTCAAATAGTTAAAGGACTAAAAATAAAATATTCAGAACACAAAAGGGGCAAAGGTTACATTCTACCCCCTTAAAAGAATTTTGACCCTGAAATTCAACCACTAACATCACTTAAACAAATGAGGATACTTCAGTTTCATCTGATCCTCATGTTTCCACGTGAATTCAGGTCCACGTTTTGAATTCAACCGAACGTTGACGATGACAATTCTACTCCGCTTTAACTTATTAAACTCTCTTTCCTAAATTTCCACATGCTCTTCCACAAAATTTAACTTGGCATCAACCTGGATTTCATCCAAAGTCACTTGCAATGTTGGATCAGCCAAACACTTTTTAAGGTTGGACACGTGTAATGTATTATGAACACCATCTAACTCTTTAGGCAAATCTAACCGCTAGGCCATGGGGACTACTTTCTCAACAATCTCAAAAGGTCCAACAAATCTTAGAGCTAATTCCCCTTCTTCCCAAAGCATACTACACCTTTCTAAGGCGACACTTTGAGCAAAATATAGTCACCTACACTAAACTCTAGAGGCTTCCTCCTCTTATCAGCATAACTTTTCTAATGATCACGCGCAGCCTTAAGTCTATCCTCAATCTACGAGATCTTCTCAGTAGTCTCTTTAACTAACTCAGGTCCTATCAACTGACCTTCTCCAACCTCAGCCCACATAATTGGCGAACGACACTTTCTACCATACAATGCCTCAAACGGAGCACATCTCACACTAGAGTGATAACTATTGTTATAGAACATCCTAACTTCCTCCAAAGTTTAGGACGCACGCTCTAAGCATATCTTCCAATGTATGAATAGTATGCTTACTTTGACCATCGGTCTGTGGGTGGTAAGCCGCACTCATGTCTAAACGAGTTCCTAAAGCCTCTTGCATTGACTGCCAAAACCTTGATGTGAAACGACTATCACGATCCGATATGATCGAGATCGACACACCATGTCTAGCAACCATCTCATTCAAATACAATCTAGCCAATCTATCCATCTTATAATCCTCACGCATAGGTAGAAAATGACCAGACTTGGTCAACCGGTCCACAATGACCCAGATTGTGTGATGCCCACTACTAGACCTAGGCAACTTAGTCACAAAATCTATAGCTATTCCTTCTCATTTCCATACGGGGATCTCAGGTTGCTGGAGTAAGCCAGATGGCCTTTGATGCTCAGCCTTAACCTTTAAACAAGTCAAACACTTACTAACATACTCAGCTTTGTCCTTTTTCATTCCAGGCCACTAATACCTATGTCTCAAATCGTAATACATCTTATCAGCTCCTAGGTGTACAAAGTACTTTGACTTATGGGCTTCATCCATTATCAGGGTTCTTACATCACCCTTCAAAGGTACCCATATTCGATCCAGGTAGTACAAAGTCCTATCACTTCTCTATTCTATCATCTCGTCTAAACCTTTTTGCAATCCCGTAAACTCATCCACAGCCTCCTTCTGAGCCGCCAGTATCATATCCTTGATACTCGACTGAAGGGTCATATACATAGGTCTAACTCTCTTAGGCTTTACTCTTTCCTTCCTACCTAGGGCATTAGCCACCACATTCGCCTTACAAGGATGGTAGCGAATCTCAAAGTCATAATCACTAAACAACTCTATCCAGCAACGCTGTCGCATATTCAACTCTTTCTGACTAAAGATATGCTGAAGACTCTTATGATCCATATAGATGACACTCTTTGTCCCATACAGATAATGTCTCCAGATCTTAAGTGCAAACACGACTGCACCCAACTCTAAATCATGGGTCGTATAATTCTTTTCATGAATTTTCAACTGCCTAGACGCGTAGGCTATCACCTTACCTCTTTGCATTAACACACAACCTAGTCCTATCCCGGATGCATCACAATATACCACAAAGTCTTCTGGTCTATCAGGGAGAGCTAGAACATGCGCATTACACAACTTATCCTTTAAGGTTTGAAATGCCAATTCCTGTTCCTCACCCCAATTGAAAGTCTTACACTTCTGAGTCAAGATAGTAAGAGACTTAGCTATCTTAGAAAAGTTCTCAATGAACCTACGGTAATATCCAACCAATCCTAGGAATGAACGAACCTCAGACGGAGTTCTAGGGGCTTTCTAATTTTTAACAGCTTCAATCTTACTAGGGTCTACATGAATTCCATTACCATTTATCACATGCCCAAGAAACTGCACTTCTCTTAGCCAGAATTCACACTTAGAAAACTTAGCATACAGTTTTTCCTTCTTGAGCAGTCCCAAGACTAACCTTAAGTGTTTTACATGCTCCTCCTGAGTCTTAAAGTAGATTAAGATATCATCTATAAACACTATCATAAACTTATCAAGATAAGGCCTACAAACCCTATTCATCAAATCTATGAATACCGCTGGTGTGTTAGTCAGACCAAAGGGCATTACTGTGAATTCGAAATGTCCATAACGAGTTCTAAATGCAGTCTTTGGAATGTCATCCTCATGCACTCTTAGCTGATGGTATCCAGACCTAAGATCTATCTTTGAGAAAAACTGCGACCTAAAAGAACCATCCTAAAAGTCAACTTGTTCAATTCTCTATAGTCAATGCACATCCTAAAAGAACCATCCTTTTTCTTAACGAACAATACCGGCGCTTCCCAAGGCGATGAGCTTGGTCGAATGAAACCTTTGTCTTTGAGTTCTTTGAGTTGTCCCTACAACTCCTCCAATTCAGAAGGTGCCAAACGACAAGGAGACTTTGAAATCAATACAACTCTAGAGATTAACTCAATTCGAAACTCAATTTCCTAAACAGGCGACAATCCAGATAGGTCATCTGGGAATACCTCGGGAAAATCTCTCACTACTTCTATCTCTTTTAATTCCTTCTCTTTAGCCTTAGCACTCTTTAGCTGCCTCATCTTTTCTTCTGGTTTTTCTCCTAATACTATAAGCACCTTGCCATCCAGTAGTGGTATCTTTACTACTTTTTCATGACAAATTATTTCAGCCTTATGATTAGACAACCAATTCATACCTATAATCACATCAAAACTCCCATGCCCAAAAGGTATCAAATCGATGTCAAAGACATGACCCTCTATTTCTAGTTTGCATCCCTTAATAACCTTATCAATCTTTACTAGCTGCTCGCTAGCTATCTTAATCTTAACTCTGAAACCTAATTCACTAGGCTCTATGCCTAACAGAGGTAAAAAAGTAGTGAAAACAAAACTATAGTCGGTACCAGAGTCAAATAAGGTAGTGGCAAAATGATTGTTTAAAGTAAACGTACCCGTCATAATGTTCGGATCCTGGCGAGCTTGCTCTGCTTCCAACATGAATGCCCTACCCCTAGCTTGGTTCCTTTGGTTTCCATAACCTTGACCCCTGTTATTAGCAACAACTTGGTTTGGATGATTTCCTTCCGGTCCTTGCCCCCTATTCAATCTAGGACAAGCTGACCTAACATGGTCGGTACTACCTCACTCATAACATGCCCTAATAGTTGGGTTTCTAGCATTGACATGATTCACATTTGAAGAATACTAGTAATCTATAACACCAAAGAACAATAAAGAAATCTAGAGAGAGAAAGTATATGGGAGGATGGTTCTAGTGAGAGAAAGTAACAAAGAAAGAAAGATTAGATTAAGTGTAAAAATAAACTAACCAACACCTTCTCCATGTGTGGAGAGGGAATAAATACTCCATGCTAAGGCCGGCCATGGGCTTTCCATGAGCCTTTGGCCCGGTTAGCTTACTAACATTACATATAATTAATCTACAAGCTAGACTAACTATATTGGAAGTGACCGATACTTTTTGTATTCCTAACAATCTCCCCCTAAGGGAGGTTACTCCAATTTACAAAAATTAGAACCTAGCATACTATGCTTTGACTTTAGTCTTGAGCTTGTAGTCTTTAACTTCAATCATTAACTTGTGATATGTTGTAGTGATCTTTGACTTAACATGAATGTGATCTTGAATTTCTTGAGATCATCAACCAAGCATAATCTCTTTACATCGTCTTTCAATCTTGCCATCATGTGATCTTGTGACTTTGGACCGACATGCTCATACTTTTCTTGATATGATAACTTGAAAGCTTTAATGATGCATCTTTCTGGAAGTTCTTTAACTTTAATACTTTGTCGATTCAAGAAGGACGTATGGTATCAGAGTAGCGGAAGTCTTGAAATATGTACTTGAGCTTTCATGATGTCTTTATAAATGTCGGTTAAGTATGAGCATGTGGCTATAAATCTTGTGAGTATGCTGGAACCAGGTACCTCTACATCCATCTTTATATATTCCTGAAATAAAACAGTTAGCAATAAATCCAGGAGACAAATATGGCTTTATCATTCGCTCATGTTTGGTTAGAGTAACCTTCAAATCCGTGAGGATCAACCTATGATCAGGTAGATTCAATTTGAGAAAAATCCCCTTGACAGGATTTCCAGCTGTAGTATTAAATCTTTCTAACACATATGTATTAGATTTATCGTACTCAGCATGTTCTCATTACCAGAATGTCTCACAGCAGACAGCACGCTAAGAGTGAACCAACAAGTTACTATCTCACCGATTGAAATAAAAATTGATTTGAAAAATCAATTGACGTGTCACTTGCTAAAGTGTTTTTGCGACACATCAAGAGTTTTAAGCATTTCAAAATTCATCAATCGTCAATTCATATACTAGAACAAGTTTGATTCATATAGAATCGCACCATCGTTTCTTTTCAGTTGTCACAAGCTTGATTCGTATAGAATCGCATAAGTCACCTACTAAGAGCTTATTTGATGTTGGCTCTAGAAGGATTTCCATCTTCATTGTGAATACTTTCGTATTACTCTGATGTTCTGGCAAGATCACACGGATAATGCGTATGACTCTCAAATAATTACTTGTTTTCACAATGTGTGAGCAACAAATACATTTGAATAGTGTCCTAATGAGATTTATGGATGATCTCTTGGCTCTAGACTCAATAGTACACTTTGGTTTTAGTGATCGGAGGCTGGAACAGACTGCCACATTTTCAATACCAACTAACTCAGAGTGAGAAAGTTGATAGAAATATGTGTAATCTCCGTGAGAAATGAAATAGAAATCTTTTGAGAGATTCTGAGTGGCTAGGGAGGGTTGTGCAATGCATCGCTGGGTCCATGATGTCAGTCTTTAATGTCAGCAATCATCTTTGTGATTCTTGACAGCAGATGTATTGACCCGGTTTCTGCCTAAGTGTAAGGAGGGCATCTTTCTTTTCACCCTTTATCTTAACTTTTCTTTTTAATTCTTCAACCCCTTCAGCGCTTATAGAGACTTCATGACTAGTACCTTGTGGGGTTTGTTCCAGTACTAGCTCCATCTCAGTTGGCACTTTTCCCTTAATCTCACTTTACTCCTTTTTTCATACCTAAGAACTTCTACACTATCTAGTGGAATATCCCTGGGTAGATCCCTCCGATTCTGGCTGGATCATGGGAATAGATACCTAAACTTAACCACCTTATCACTCCAATACAGTAATTTAAATGATCGGTCTTTGGTACTTCCACATTTCAGCCAATTACGTAACTATTTGCTCCCCCTTCATATGTGCATCGATTAATCAAAAGAGTTTAGCACATATATGGGTTAGCAAACACTTGAGATCTTAAAAATCACATTATTAGCCATATATTTTAATCACATTTTCTCCCCTTATTAAAATTGTTAAATCTTTTAATATTTTGGATATTAATTGATAAAATATATATGCATTTGCGGAGAAGATGTCCAATTATTAACAAGCCGATTATTAGAACATATTAATTCTCCCCCTCAAATTATGAGGGAATTATATGGTGTTTGAGTACGTTAATTTGAAAAATGTTGAATTTACTAAGAAATTCATGAAAATTCGTACTCAAACACTATATAAGCCTAATTATAGTCTACACTATTTATTTACATTTTCACAAGAGTTATTTTATACGAGAGATGGACCTGAAATGAGATAGGACAAAATATGACAAAATCATATTGTCTGTTCTAGCAGCCTGAGGTCATTCCTGTATTTTCTTCCACCAACGAACTTCTCTAAATTCTGCATCAACCTTTTCTCATAAAACTGCTTGTTGATATCCTGAATCATAACCCGAGCCCGTCATTTGTCTAAACCGCTCCATTTCCTCTTGGGCTGATATTTCATCCTTATTCCCTTAGCAATATCATTTAGAGCAGACCGAACATCATCGAGCGTGCCATCACTGAATTTATGGAGTTCATCAGCGTGCATCAATATGTTTTTGTTCATCTGATCCTTATATATCACTCCTTTAGGGTCTGAATATGCAGTGTATGTGGTCTTGTTTTTAAGATTTGACCTGAATGTGTCTGGCTTGGTAAGGTTAAGCTTCTTTTGGTAACTTTCGACACCTAATTGAAGATCTTCCACCCACCTTTGAATGACAATCCGTCTAGTGTACATACGTAATGACACATTCAAGGCATACCGTTCATCGATAGTGAGATTGGTCAGCTTCTGTTGAGCAAGTAGAAGTAACATGACTTCTATGTCTTGTAGACGAAGTCATAGGAAATCACCTTCTCTAAACTTGTACAGCTTCTGATCCTCTCGACGAACTTTAATCTCTTCCAAGTGACCGTAATCATACTTTTTCATAATCGTAAGTCTGGTAACTGAATGATTCTTTTCCTGGAGTAGACATCTTTTGACGAAGTCATGTTGGCAGCAAACCTGTAGAAATGTTAACGTTTAGGACCCTAGTGTGAAATAGCACAATAAGCATGTTTATCATACACCTTCACTGGACTCCACAAATTACGGACCAAGTATTCAATCCTTTTGATCTTATATGTAGCGGCCTTTGTCATTGTAACTGAAGTTGAGTACTATCTGCTTAAATCTCCACCTTTTAGATATTCCAGGTCGTTGTTGATGAAGAAATCCTGAGGGATAACTTGACGGCCTCGATGATCTCGAATCAACGAGAGAGGTTTGCTGAGATCGAACGGATACAGTTTGCCTTCAGGGTTATGCCAGTCAAGTCATTCAGTTGTTGCTTTGGAACATTCTTTAAAATGGTAATCTAATTCTGTAATACTCTTGCAAGTGCCTTTGAGTAGCTCGAATGCCAGTCCAACAAGAATTTCTTGAGTCAGATATTTGATGTTGAGCTGATTTAGGACAAATGCAGAGAAGTCGAAAGAGGTGCCCATGAGCTCATCAAATGAAGTACGAGGTTCTATAGCATGAGCAACTTAACTGATCCAGGTCTGAGGATGTCGGAGGTCCACTTGTTGTCTCTTGTTCTAATCAATATCAGGGGTTGGAGGTAACTCGGGTTTCTTGAACCAGTCGGCTTTGGTAACCTCCTTGTCAGCGGGTTGTTCCTCATTGTCTCCCGTGACGAACTCTTGATCTTGTTGCATGCCTGAGTCTTCAATAGTATGACTTGGCTTCTCCGCATGGGCAGACTTACCGGAAGACTTATGTTGAGATTGGGAGGCATCTTTAGAGGTGCTTAAAGACTTCTTTTCCTTTAACCTTGAATCTCTGGATGACACAGCTTCTTTGCTTGTTTTTCTTTTTTTCGTCCTTTGGTATGATCTAACGGAGGGGTCTTGATCTTTGTCTTTGTTGTCTCGACTCCTCTTCAATGAAAAGACTTCACCATATGAATCAAAGAGATCATTGTTAATTTGATAAGATTTGACCAATGCATCATAAAGTTCCCTTTTATGGTCAGCTATGTCATATGACTTGTTCCTCTTCATCTTGTCTATGAGGATCTTTGTGAGTTCAAACTCAGAGAGTGTTGCAGCTGCCTCATACTAAGACTATGGTTGAGATGAAGACTTTGTCAAGACAGCAGCTTCTAGAGACTTAGTGACATTTTTCTCAATAACGGGAGTTGTAACATTTGAGATCGCTTGAGGAAGAATCTGAGGTAGTTGAGTATTGACTTCCTCTTTGATAGTTGCTCTCATTGATGTGTCAATGAGTTCTATGTAAGCATTCTTCTCATCCTAAGCTTCTTGTCTGCAGTCTAAATTATGTGCTTGAATGGGCTTGTTTATCGCTTCTCTAAGTTTGTTATCCATGTAACGGTCAACTATAGCATGAATGGAGGAGAGAGCTTGAGCATACTAGTCAACTTGCTTTATCTCCGACAGATCTTTTTCTAAGTTAGTGACTCTTTCATTGAATTTGAATACATAAGTGAAGTCTGGAAGAGCAGGAGTTGAGGTTGTAGTCTCTGAAGCCGTTGGTGTCGGAGTTGGTGTTGCTTGTTACGATAGAGGATTGAAGAATGGAGGTGGTGGAGGAATATTTGTAGTGAAACTTGATGTGATTTCAGGAATGGCTGTTGTACGATGAGTTGTGGTGTCCAACAAAGAAGCGATCTCATTGTCAGCTGGAGATGGATTCTTAAGATTTAGGAGCTTGCTTGTAAAGTCGGAGGAGACATAATAACTTTGTACAGGTTCATCAGCCTTCTATGATTCAAGGACCAGGGTAACTGTCACATGAGCGTCTTCCTCTACTTGCTAAAACCCTGATTCTTGAGAAACATTTTGTTGTTCTAAGGCACCTTGATCAGCATTGGTCATTTTAGTATCTTCATTTCCTAAATTCACATTCACATCATCATACAACTCCTTAGTAACCTCATCATCTTCTTCTTGATCCAATGTTTCTTCATCATTAATCTTTCTTCTTTTTCTTCTTCATAGAATTCAGTGGTAGACTAATCGAGAACAGGAATCTTAATTATGTCTGACTCAGTTCTATCACTATCAGTCTCTTCATCATCGTCATTCGTGTCATCACTTTCTTGTTTATCACCATCATTAGCATCATCATTATCATCATTGCCATTATTAGCATCATTATCATCGTCACCTTCATCACTTAAATCATCAGAATCGTTTTCATTATCTTCATCTTCACTGTCACCCCATGACTCTTTCTCACTTTCATATTTGTATATGGGTACATCAGGAACACATGGTATAGTACTAGTTCCTTCATCTGCACCAGTCGTCTTGAGATGTTGCTCATCAGGAACCTTTGACTGAGTGTCAACTCCATCACCTGAGCCACTTTCATGAGAACTGTGAAACCGTGTCTTGCTTCTTTTGGTAGCCAGCTTCAGTTAATGCAACCTTAGATAATACATCTAACCCTTTGGCTTTTGGCATCTTTGCAGGTTGCTTCTTCTTGTCAAATTTAGCCACCTTAGATTTAGTCTTGATTTTGATACATTTAGTAGCTTGAACAGGCTTCTACTTGGGTGATGTGTCAGAATCAGCTTTCTTTTGAACGTACTTTGGTTTTGGAGTTTTCTCTCTAGAAGCAAAAGCGAAGTATGTCTTGTAAGCTTTTGGATTCCAACATTGCTTGGTTTGTTAGTTCCTTTAAGAGAATGGTACCATATACTTGAGTATCTTCATGTCTGGAGATACATCTCATAGAAGTAAACATAGTGTCATCTCGAGCAGTGTGCCAAAACATCTTGTTTCTCGAAATAGACTGATCCTTTGACATGAAGTAATCAATGATGATCTTTGTGAATCTAGGGTATGACATCTTGTTGGTCTTCTTAGCATCTTTGTTTTCTATCTGGAACAAGAGATCTTCCCAGAGTAGATACACATAGTCGATGTTCTTCTTATAGAACATACCCCAGAGGATTTGAGCATGGGATAGACGAATCTTGTCCATTCCAGTTTCTTTGCCACTTAGGCACTTGTTGATGATGGTAGCAAATGCTCTCCATGGTTGGTGTAAGTAGTCAAAACTCACATCAGAGAGGTAGATTATGTCTCTAAAGTGCCCAAGATCTCTAATGAAAGAGAGGATATCATGTTCCAATAGTAGGTCTTCAAACTCTTGTCCTATAATTTTAGAGCAAAACTGGAGAATTAATTCTGGTTTTCTGCGTGCTTCGGGACAGACAGTAATCTTGTAAAAGGAGTGGGGGCGGTCTGCTGGCGAGCATCTAGTACACGGACTTCTCGGACCGGGAAACTTGGTGCAGTTGATTCTGCGGTACGCAGACAGAAAGGGTGGTGAGCTGGTCATGTCTGCGACCTTTAACAATACAAATATATGTGTAGGGTAGTCATTCTCGGTCTGACTATACATTTGTGACATAACTTTGACTTCAAATAATTATGTTAGTGTGCGTTATCATTGTTGAATTTGTTGGAGTATCACAATTTCTATATTGGTGACAACTAACAGTCTTGTTGTGCATTATCAATGATGAGGTTGGTCTGCAAGATCTGCTTGTGTGATTGTCACTGAGTGCGACATTGTTACTTGACGAGACGTTTTATAGCTTGTTTGGGGTGTGTGGTATCGCTTATGTTGAAATGTTTGTGGGAGATATCATGTCACACACACTTAAGTATATTATGTAAGATTGTATTGTCTGGGATTGGTTATGTACTTATTATGTGTAGTGTTGGATATTGGATAGTGTGTACGGGTACGCTGCGTTTGACATTTGAGGTAGATATTCATGTTGAGAATAGTAGATTTGGAATATCAGCGATCGTGATGGGTGCGGGTGGGATGGGTGTAGTGTCTACAGAGGGACACTGTTTGTTATTACTGTTTGTTCTGGCGGCAGACGTTGAGGTTGAAATTAATAAGTTTACGGGGTGTGTAATATTGGGTGAGATATTTAAATTTCTCTGAATATATCAAGATCGATAAAGACTTTCTTCTTGTTAATCGTGAATTTGATGGATGACTTATGAACGAAAATTGTAGCCTAAAATTCTTGCAAATAAATGGCAGGAACATCTACAGTGATTAGGAATGCACGATAGAAGGGAGTGGGAGCAAGAGCATCCAACACCACTTGAAATGCAACTTCTTTTGGTTTGATGTTAGTTTTGAGTCTCATGTTGCATTAAGACAACTGAAATAATGTTTCTGGGAATCTTATTCAAACTAACTTGTAGAGAACAAGGTATCCTAAGACATGTTCAGATATCCTTGTTGAACCTTGATATATAGCCTACTTAACTTGATTAGATTGCATAATTAACTAATTTTAATTAGCTACCTAACTTGAGTTAAAAATTGCCTTCAGAAAAATTCAATCTTAAAATTTCTTAAAGTCATTGCTAAATCGCCTCCTATTGATATTGATAATTCGCCTCCTGAATAGGGTTATTAATTCGCCTTCAAAATGAGGTTGTTAAATCGCCTCCTATAGAGATTGTTAAATCGCCTCCTGTAGAGGTTGTTAAATCGCCTCCTATAGAGGTTGTTAAATAGCCTCGTGAAAGCATATTGTTAACTCGCCTCTTGAAGGCATGTTGTTAACTCGCCTCATGAAGGGAGTTGATAACTCGCCTCTTGAAGGCAGTTGTTAACTCACCTCAAAATACACATTACCACAAACATGCAATTTTAAGCATCAAGACTTCTTTAAATAGCATAAATATAAGTTAAACAACACTTAGGATCAGTTATAACATAAATTAGCCACAAAATCATCTAAAACGACCATGAACGGTCATATTTATCCATTTTAATACATTCATACAAGAAACAACAAACATGGAATGCCTTTTATAGATCAAACACATTTAGGGAAGAGGATACAAATATCCTAGCACAAAACCCACAAGCATATTTCACTAACTCCCAAAAACCCAAATTTTCGCAACTAAGAATTATCAAGAACACATTCATATGATCACTAATCATAAAACTATTTTAATCGAGTATTCTACACTCTAAAACAACCAAAACCCCTCACTCAATTTAGGTTTTTACCCAGTCTTGATTTTGATGAACCCTAATTCGATTTTTAGGGTTTTCGAGATCAAATACATATAAAAACATAATTCGTTTGAGAGATGTGTTGTTTAGAGTGTAAGGAACTAGTTTCTAGTTATACCTTTTGAATGATAACCTCTTGAAAGGAAGATTAGGGGGTGACGAATTTTTTAAATGGGTGAAAGGAGGGAAAATTTTGCTAAGAGTGTGTTTGTGTGTGAATAAGACGAGGTGGGTGAAAGGGTTATAAAACGAATTTCGTTTTTGACACTTTTGCCCCCTCTAGTTTAATATCCTATACATTTGTTATATATAAGTTCTAATAGGCATTTTAAGGATAACACAAGGCACAAATAGTCCCTAATGTTTTTAACTATTATACCAAGAACCTTAAATTTGCACATATACTCCCTAAAGGCATAAACACATAATAGTTAAGGCTCACATAAGCTAAACTTAATTAACTCCCCTTTAATTGTTAACCCGTTATTGTTTAAAACCTTTTCCTTTATCACAAACTGATTTTATGAAGAAGATATTTGACATTCTCTCCCTCTCAAACAATGACCCGTTTTCTATTTAAAGAGTTGTAGTCATTGTTTGAGTGGTCAGATGTACTTGAAAAGCATTTTCTGATGAATTAATGTCTTATTTTTAAAATCCAACACCAATTAAATAAGATTCCTCTTATTTTCACACATAAGCGCACTGACACGTACACTTATGGAATATAGAAGCACGGGTTGTGATGCAAAGTAATCACAAGCCTTTGCATGGTCATAAAGTAGACCATGCCCGAGAATAAATTCCCGTTATGAGGTTAAGTTTCCTTTTTGAAATACTTGTCTTTAAGATGAAGACCGGGTTGCTATCCGAAATAATAGCAAGCCATTTTTGGCCTGTTTTAAATGCTTTTGAACTTCTGCTCGAACTTCATTTATAGCCTCGTATCATTATTAAATGACATTTCTAAGGCCGTAAATGTTATCGATTTTCAAAAGACATACCAGAGATACATATTTTTATATTTTTCTGATTTTTTAATTTTTTCTTTTCTTTTTGAAAACTTTATATAAACGAAAAATATTTTTTTTGTTTTTATGTTTTCTTATGTACATATGATACAGGATATACTGTAAGTAACCACCTTTACTCGTCCTCTTCCTCTGTCAGACATTTTAGCATTTCCGGAGACATGCTTCTCATACCTAGCTTCTCGATCAAGAAATTGAATCGTTCTTAGAAATTGAATCGTTCTCTTGGCAAGGGTTTTGTAAAGATGTCAGCCAGTTGATATTCCGTTCGAACAAAGTAGAGTTCCACTATTCCATTTTCTACTTGCTCCTATATGAAATGGTAGCGAACATCGATGTGGTTGGCTCTTGAGTGTTGAACATTGTTGCAGCATAAAGCAATCACACTCTTGTTGTCGTAGTACAGAGGAATCTTATTGAATTGAAATCCATAATCTGTTAGCTGTGAACGCATCCATAGGATTTGAGAACAACACCCAGATAAGGCAATATATTCAGCCTCTGTACTCGAGATGGCAGTGCATTTTTGCTTCTTGGATGACCAGCTAACCAGTTTGTCACCTAAGAACTGAGCGCTTCCTGATGTACTACGTCTAGTGTCCTGACATCCTGCGTGGTCGGCATCTGCATATGCTGTTAGTGACATATCGGTATCCTTCGAGTACTAGAGACCCATGTTGATGGTTCCCTTAAGGTATCAAAAGATCCTTTTTACCGCTTGTAAGTGCTTTTTGGTAAGCTTTGCCTGATACTGAGCACATAAGCAGACTGCATAGATAAGGTCTGGTCTACTGGATGTAAGATACATAAGGGATCCAATCATGCCACGATAAAGTGTAGCATCAACTGGTGTCCCCTGTAGATCTTCATCCAGTTTATTCTTTTCAACCATGGGTGTGTCGATAGAATCAGTAGATAGCAAACCATATTTCTTAACAATTTCAGAAGCATATTTAGATTGGTTAATAAAGATGCCTCTAGGACTTTGTGAAATTTGTAATCCTAAAAAGAATGATATCTTCCCCATCATCGACATTTTGATCTTAGTGGTTAGCAGATTAGCAAACTCATTACACATAGCAGTATTAGTGGATGCAAATATTATATCTTCAACATAAATTTGTACCAGTAATAAGTCGTTTCCTACTTTCTGAGTGAAGAGTGTTAGATCTACTACACCTTTCGAGAAATGTCGTGAAATGAGGAAACTTGACAGCAAGTCGTACCATGCACGTGGTGCTTGTTTGAGACCGTAGAGAGCCTTTTTGAGCTTGTACACATGCGATGGGTTATCCTGATCACCAAATACTTCTGGTTGAGAAACGTAGACCTCTTCTTTAAGCTCGCCATTTAAGAATGCCATTTTCACATACATTTGGAAAATCGTCATATTCTTGTTGGCTGCATTTGCTACAAAGATACGAATGGCCTCTATTCTTACAACCGGTGCAAATGATTCCTCGAAATTGATACCCTCCTCTTGCCTGAATACCTGAGCAACTAGTCTTGCCTTATTCTTTAGTACCCCGCCAAATTCATCCATCTTGACCTTATAAATCCATTTTAGTTTGATTAACATGACTTTGTCTGGACACGACACCAATTCCCAAACTTGTAGCCTTTCAAATTCATGAATTTCTTCTTGCATTGCATCGATCCATGACGGTTTGGTCATTGCTTGTTTGAAGTTCTTTGGTTCTATAGAAGTTAGGAAGGCATCAAAATAACACCATATGGCGTTAGTTTGGAGTTGATTTCTCGTGGAGACAGAACAAGAAGGTTTACTGATTACGTTTTCTATTAGATGATACTTAGTCCATCTACCAAGGTGTTCAAATGGAGTGTGGGATGGTCTCACATTCGATGACGATCCATGAGAAGTCGAGTCTTCATGAATAGATTCATGAAGTGGATCATTATGAAAATGTGGTGTTTTTGGTGATTCTTTAAAACCTTGAGAAATAATTGTAAAATGTTCTTGTTCTTATGTTGATGGAATACTAGTTGATGGAGCATCTAGGTCAATTGATGTAGACACTGGTGATTCAGTTGTATCAACAGCTCTTGGCGTAGCAGCTACTGGAACTGGAGAAACAGCGATTGTTGGTGGATTGAAGTATCTATCGAACATGGGTTGGAACAAACGATCCCAATCATCTCTATTTGGTGGATTACAAGGTTGTTGAAGAATAGGGTTTGGAACGAGTCCTGAATTGGTTGTTGCAAGAGTCATTAATTGAATCCCGGGTCCTAAACCGAATTGTTTAGAAGCCATTGTTGTCAGCTCATCGAACATCACATGAATTGTTTCCATAATTTTCTGAGTTCTTCTGTTATAGATTCTGAAAGCTTTCTTTGCAGGCGCGTATCTAACAAAAATACCAATATCGGCCTTTGCATTTAGTTTACCTAAATCCTTACTGTCATTGGTCGGATAACAAAGTGAACCAAAGACATAAAGAAACGATAAATCTGGCTTCTTATCGTGCATTCGCTCATAAAGAGTTTTGTTGTAATGGAGACGGATCAAGGAACGGTTTTGGGTATAACAAGATGTGTTGATTGCTTCGACCCATAGAAACAGAGGAGCTTTTGAAAATATCAACATAGTACGAGCAACTTCCACAAGAGTTCGGTTTCGCCTTTCGACAATGTCGTTTTGTTGAGGAGTGCGAGCAACAGAAGTTTGATGTGAAATGCTGACATTTTCATAGAAATCACGAAGATTCCATTATCTGTTCCAACATTACGGACTGTGGCATTCAAACGAACTTGAATATTTTTGATGTACTTGATGATAGCGTAGGGAGCTTCATCCTTTGATCTTAAAAATCTGACCCAAGTAAATCGTGAATAATCGTCAACAATCACCAAGATATACTTTTTCCCGTTAATACGCTCCACTCGCATTGGGCCACAAAGATCCATATGCAAAAGATATAGTTTCACTTGATTAGTGTCTTCAGCTTTGGGTTGATGAGAGGATTTCTTGCTTTTTCTTAATGCACACGCTGAACACAAATGATCTTTCTGAAACTTAAGTTTTGGAATACCTCGAGCAAGATCGTCTTTGGCTAGCTTGTTAATAGTACCGAAGTTAAGATGCGATAACCGACGATGCCATAACCAGCTCTTCGTCTTTGAAGCTTTAGATAGAAGACAGATCGAAGACGTCTTTAGCATGTCATCAAGAGAAGTAGTGTACAAATTTGTGTCTCAGGATCCTGAAAGTAGATCAACACCTTCTAAATTCCGAATATAGCAAGTGTTTTTTCGAAAAGCGACTTCAAGATCCACGTCACAAAATTGTCCAACAGAAAACAACTTATGTCCAAGCCCCTCAACATAGTACACCCTTGAGATAATTACGTTCCCCAGCTGATAGTCACCATACCCAATATCTTTGCAACTTGGTCGTTTTCGAATCGAACAGTTCCCAGAAATTTACTAACGAAGTTCATAAGCTAAGAGCGGTTCCCTGTCATATGTTTTGAACATACGGAGTCCAGATACAAGAGAACAATCTAGACAACTTGTCATTGACATGAGAAGAAAAAGATGGAACATCTGTAGCATTAGATCCCCACAAATGATTGGGTTCCGAGTTGTTAGCGATTTTAGATTCTACAATCTTCGCCTTTTTACTCGAACCTACATTTTTAACATTTTTGGGTTTCCTGCTATAGACTTTAAGCTCTGGTTTTTGTGTTTCAACTGAGTGGGAAGTGGTTTTCTTAAGAGGCACTACATTAGCTGAAGTGATCCTAGTTAAAGGGCATGAGTTACCAACTATAGTGAAAGTTCTGCATGTTGGTTTCCACTTAAGTCCTACTTCAGTGAATACATGACCCGTAGGTTTCCAAATATTTTTGTTTTTTATGTTTTTTAGCAGATTTAGCACGGCTATTCACATTTTCCACAAAATCAATAAGACACATATCATGAACACCATCAAACATAGATTTCTTACAAGTAGCACAAATAAGTTTAGAATTCGATTATAATAGTGAATGCTTAACATAAACATCACAAATAGGTTCAACAACATGATTCTTTATATTAACTTTCCTAGGTTGGGCTTCTACTTTATTCTTCATGTTCCTACTTGGTGTTTGCGAGATCCTATCATTGTTTTTATTGCCTGCAGGCTTTGATCCGTAATTACTAGTAGAACACTTCTATCTTGTAGGAGACAACACATGTGTGTTAGAATCTGATGTTATAGATGACTCTACCTGTTTAATGTTGCTTGAGGATGTGAGAAGTTCAGCAAACCTAACTTTTTTAACATTGTTTTTGGATAAGATAGCAACCTTTTTCGCACTAAGTTTAATTGTATTAGGGCATGTATCTCGAACATATACCAGTAACTCCTGAATTCATTGGGTATGCTTACAGGCAAAGTCTAACTCTTTATCTAAAGGTTATTTTGCTTTAGCTTGTTTGACTATTTCCTGAAGAATATCAGCTTGTTCCTGAGTATACTTAAGGTAATCTATGTGAGCTTCCTTATTTTGCAATAACCTAGGAGCTAAAGGTTTTAAGTCTATCTTGAACATGCCTGGAACAATAGTGTTGGCATATGGTATTTGTGCAGCAATATCAACAATTTCTTTTCCTTTTAATTTTCATAAATCATTTTTCAATGATGTTATCACAAAAACCTTATCTTGAATTTGAGCTTTTAAATCCTCATTTTCAGCACATTTTAAGTTTAGTTTATCAATTAAAGAGTCACTATGTTCTTTAGTACGAACACGTGTCTTTTTGATTGAGTCAAACTGATCTTTAAAAACCTGTTTCACATGATTAATTTCTTTATAAAGACGCTCATTTTCTGAAAGCAATTTTGCCACACTATTTTCTAGTTCCACATTTTTGGTCTAAATTTCACAATAATCATAATTGACATTGTCTTCCTTGGACTTTTCTCCCATTGATTTTATAATTTCCTTCAACTTACAAATGGTAGTGTCTTTGTCTTGTAGCTGAGCTTTCAAATCGTTATGTTCAAAAAATTCTGGAATTTCAAGAGCATTTTGATTATTACAAGATTCATCTTTTTGAAAAATTTCTTGATTAAGTTGTATTGACAATTTAAGATAAATACAATTTTTTTCAAGTTGTGAGTAACTTTTTAAAAGATCGTTATGCGCATTTTGTGATTTCAAAAGCTTATCATCAAGATTGAAACACTTATCACAAGATTCATTTCGCTTTCTTTCCATATTCACAGATTCACCATTCAAAGACATAGAATTCATCACAGTTAAAAGAACATCTTGAGACATGATTTGTTGTAAGAGTCGATCACTTTCCAAAAGTAATTCTTTCTTAGCGATTTCTAAACATTGTTTGTCAACTGAAGACTGTTGAATAGCAGCATCCATTTGGTCAAAAACTGTTTATACTTCCATTATTTCATTTAGAAGATGTCTTTTAAAGATTTTAGAAATGGAATAATTTCCTTGTTAAAAACAGCTTTAGTATGCTCAAACCCCCATTCACCTTCTGTACAAGCATCAGGTGTAGTCCTTATCTTCACCACGTTGTCAAACCTGGCAAGGTAAAATTTAAGCTTTTTAAGGCTTTCATTCACCAAGCTTACCTTAGGAAGTTCCTTAGGAGCTTCTATTTTGACAGGTGATGCATCAGAAGATTTACTGGTAGGATTGGACATACGCAAACAGAAAGCTTGTTCAGCCGACAATTCTTGTTGTAGAGTAAAACGTTGTCCAAAATCTTCAGATAATCTATTTAATTTTTCATAATCAATAGGTTTAAAAGAAATGTTTTGTTTAATGGCCTCTGGATCCTTTTCTTTTTCAGATATTTTTGATCGACTCTCTTCTTCCAAAATCAATGTTTCCTCATCATCAATCACAGGAATAACAACATGTTTAGTAGAAATAATAATACCATCAAACGAGGTTGGTTTAATCTGCCGAGCTTTCTTAAGATAAAACGGATTTTGATAACCTAGAGCTTGTTTGTGTATATTATCATAAAAAACTTAAGGCTTTGTTAACATGTGCACTGTTTGAGCAGATTGACCCACTTTAAAAATAATATTATCAAGTTCCTTTATCTTCTTTTCCAAATCAATTTCATTTTCCATATATTTATTTTCTTTTTCTTTGGATTCATTTTTGAAAATAGTGAATGTTTGCAATAAACATTCCTTTTCTTTGATTTGTTTAGAAAGATTTTGCTCAAGTGAGTCAACTTGTTCTTTTAGTGCAAGCTTCTCTTTAATCATATCATCCATTTGAGAATCAATCATTTTTTCACGACTGCTTAAATCAATATTAAGACGTTGTTTAAAAGTTTTGACCCGTTCTTTATATCTCTCTAGCTCAGCGGTTACTGATTTATTATTCTGTTCCTTATTAGCCTTTTCCCAATTATTTACATGATTAATCATTTGTTCTGACATTTGTTCAATCATAGATAAGATCATTGAATCTTGTTGTGCCTGCAAAGTAGTATCTTGAACAGTTGTCAGTTATGTTTCTTGCAAATATTGAGAATACAAAATGATATTGCTATCACTATGTATCTCATTATCTGAAAAATCCACAACTGGTGATTGTTCAATATCCTGCATTGCATGCACACTTTGATTTTCCATATCATTAAGATAGGTTTCAGAATGGGGTACCTCTAAGATAACGTCAGAACCATAGTTAGAAATATTAGCCATGAGAACCGCTTTTGCATTTGAGATATCATCATTGCCATTATTACCATCATTATCATCGTCACCTTCATCGCTTAAATCATCAGAACCATTTTCATTATCTTCATCTTCACTGTCACCCCAAGACTCTTTCTCACTTTCAGATTCGTATATGTGTACATCAGGAGCCCCTGGTATAGTACCAGTTCCTTCATTTGCATGAGTCATCTTGAGATGTTGTTTATCAGGAACCTTTCACCGAGTGTCAACTCCATCACCTGAGCCACTTGCGTGAGAACTATGAAACTGTGTCTTGCTGCCAACTTCAGTTGTTCAGCTTCAGTTAATGCAACCTTAGATAATACATCTAACCCTTTGGCTTTTGGCATCTTTGTAGGTTGCTTCTTCTTGTCAGATTTAGCCACCTTAGCTTTAGTCTTGATTCTGGTACCTTTATTAGATTGAACAGGCTTCTGCTTGGGTGATGTGTTAGAATCAGCTTTCTTTCGAACATACTTTGGTTTTGGAGTTTTCTCTCTAGAAGCAAAAGCGAAGTATGTCTTGTAAGCTTTTGGATTCCAACATTGCTTGGTTTGTTAGTTCCTTTAAGAGAATGGTACCATATACTTGAGTATCTTCATGTCTGGAGATACATCTCATAGAAGTAAACATGGTGTCATCTCGAGCAGTGTGCCAAAACATCTTGTTTCTCCTCGAAATAGACTGGTCCTTTGACATGAAGTAATCAATGATGATCTTTGTGAATCTAGGGTATGACATCTTGTTGGTCTTCTTAGCTTCTTTGTTTTCTATCTGGAACAGGAGATCTTCCCAGAGTAGATACACATAGTCGATGTTCTTCTTATAGAACATACCCCAGAGGATTTGAGCACGGGATAGACGAATCTTGTCCATTCCAGTTTCTTTGCCACTTAGGCACTTGTTGATGATGGTAGCAAATGCTCTCCATGGTTGGTGTAAGTAGTCAAAACTCACATCAGAGAGGTAGATTATGTATCTAAAGAGCCCAAGATCTCTAATGAAAGAGAGGATATCATGTTCCAATGGCAGGTCTTCAAACTCTTGTCCTAGAATTTTAGGGCCAAACTGGAGAATTTCTCTGAATATATCAAGATCGTTAGAGACTTTCTTCTTGTTAATCGTGAATCTGATGGATGACTTATGAACGGAAACTGTAGCCCAAAATTCTTGCATATAAATGGCAGGAACATCTACAGTGATTAGGAATGCACGGTAGAAGGGAGTGAGAGCAAGAGCATCCAACACCACTTGAAATGTAGCTTCTTTTGGGTTGATGTCTGTTTTGACTCTCATGTTGCATTTCCCAAACTCAAGACGGTCCGCAGGGGCAACAAGAGCATCATCAAGGGCTTTCTGTTGAGCTTGACTGGTATTCATGTTTCTACTAAGATTTGACCAATACGTTTTATATATATAACCAATTTTATATATAACACACTATAAGGCCTTTGATTGTTGAATACTTAAGCTTGATTCATGTTGTGATATCATTTTAATGATTAGGCTCATTAAGGCATTTAGCATGTTCGAATAAGATCTAATCATCCGAAAGGAAACTTAATTTGGGCATAATGTAGAAAGGCATTAAGACAACTGATATAGTGTTTTTGGGAATCCTATTTAAACTAACTTGTAGAGAATAAAGTAACCTAAGACATGTTCAGATATCCTTGTTGAACCTTGATATATAGCCTACTTAACTTAATTAAATTGCATAATTAACCAATTTTAATTAGCTACCTAACTTGAGTTAAAAATTACCTTCAGAAAAATTCAATCTTAAAATTTCTTAAAGTCATTGCTAAATCGCCTCCTATTGATATTGATAATTCGCCTCCTGAAAAGGGTTATTAATTCGCCTTCTAAATGAGGTGGTTAAATCGCCTCCTATAGAGATTGTTAAATTGCCTCATGTAGAGGTTGTTAAATCGCCTCCTATAGAGGTTGTTAAATCGTCTCGTGAAAGCATATTGTTAACTCGCCTCTTGAAGGCATGTTGTTAACTCGCCTCGTGAAGGGAGTTGATAACTCGCGTCTTGAAGGTAGTTGTTAACTCACCTCGTGAAGGGAGTTGATAACTCGCCTCTTGAAGGGAGTTGTTAACTCGCCTCGTAAAGGGAGTTGATAACTCGCCTCTTGAAGGCAGTTGTTAACTCGCCTCAAAACACACATTACCACAAACATGCAATTTTAAGCATCAAGAATTCTTTAAATAGCATACATATCAGTTAAATAACACTTAGGATCCGTTATAACAATAATTACCCACATAATCATCTAAAACGATCATGAATGAGCATATTTATCCATTTTAATACATTCAATCAAAAAACAACAAACAATGTATGCCTTTTATGGATCAAAAACATTTAGGGAAGAGGATACAAACATCCTAGCACAAAACCCACAAGCATATTTCACTAACTCCCAAAAACCCAAATTTTCGCAACTAAGAATTATCAAGAACACATTCATGTGATCACTAATTACAAAACTATTTTAATCGAGTGTTCTACACTCTAAAACAACTACAACCCCTCACTCAATTTAGGTTTTTTCCCAGTCTTGATTTTGAGGAACCCTAATTCAATTTTTAGGGTTTTCGAGATCAAATCCATATAAAAACTTAATTCGTTTGAGAGATGTGTTGTTTAGAGTGTGAGGAACGAGTTTCTAGTTATACTTTTTGGATGATAACCTCTTGAAATAAAGATTAGGGGATGATGAATTTTTTAAATGGGAGAAAGGAGGGAAAATTTTGCTAAGAGTGTGTTTGTATGTGAAGAAGACGGGGTGGGTGAAAGGGTTATAAAACGAATTTTGTTTTCGACACTTTTGCCCCTTCTAGTTTAATAACCTATGCATTTGTAATATATAAGTTCTAATAGGCATTTTAAGTTTAACACATGGCACAAATAGTCCCTA